>JAQZBX010003363.1:22925-65780 GCA_029593785.1 Cabassous unicinctus
TTTTATCTCCTTTGGCTTCCTTTTGGATAGTTTTGTTCCCATTTCTTCAAGTTGATGATTTTTCTTCCACAATGCCTATCTAAGCTTTTGTTAATCTTATCAAGTTTATTTTTCATTTCAGATATTTTATTTTTATACTTTTCATATTCTATATGTCATTTTGTTCAAGTTAGTTCATTACTGTGTTCTTGGAAGAACACAGCACATATATTGAGCATATTTATAGTAGCCATTTTAACATCCTTATCTGAAAATTCCAACATCTCTCAGTTTTGGGGTCTGTTTTCCCCCATATTTGGAATCTTTTTTGCATGGATTTTTTGCCAGACATTGAGAATTTTTTGTTTTGGAGTGCTGAATTTGGTTATATTCCTTGTTAATAGTGTTGAATTTTCTCCTGGCATGCAGAAGAAAATTCCTGCATACACTTTTACTCATTTGAAACTTGTACTTTGTAAGGATAGGTCCAGAGCACAGCTCATTTGACAAGTCTCATAAATGCACTGATATTTTTTGTTTGGTGGTACTGATTATTAATTAGTTACCAGTTTTCTATTGATTCATTCGTCCAACTAATATTTTACTGAACTTCTCTTATGTTCAAAGATGAACAAAGATGAATAAGTAACCTCAAGGAGCTTACAAGTCAGGTGGGAAATGAATATAGGCCTAAAAATTATCATGCTATAATATGCACAAATAGAATCATATACCAACTATATAGAATTTGCTGTTATCTTACTTCTCTCACATGTGTATATAAGTATATTCAACCAAAATGTACTCTTAAACTTAATTTTCTTTTCTCTTTTATTATTCTCAAGGTAGTTTAAGAAAATTTTATACATATATATATAATTTCTATATTGTAATACCATATATACATATATACACGATGAATATGAAGAGAAAAGATGTATTCACTTCTATAAAAATTCAATCTTTTATCCAACAGTTATATGTTGATTGGCTATAATATGCAAGTTCCACAACTGGAATAACTAGTATAAACAAGACAAAGTCCTTTCCAAATGCAAATGCAAAATGCAAAGTCAAGTAGTAATAATACATACCATATTATAAAATCATGACTCTATCATATCACTTCTAAGGTGGCATGATGATTCTAGCATTGAGTTAATGGAAGAGAATTTGCCCCTAGACAAGCCAGCTTGTTTCTTGTTCTGAGGTCCAGATTGCAAGGGCTGTTGATAAGGGCTAGTTCCAGATAAGAATATTCTTTAAAAAGGATTGCTGATGTATCTCTATTTTTGTCTGTGGGGGTACTATTTTTGTAGATAAAAATTAGATTCTTTTTCTTACTTTTTTAGGGTATGAATTTCAAGAAGGCTCTTAATTGCAAAAGAAAAGTCAGGCTAGAAGCTATTACTACAAATGTATACGAATACTACTATCACTGTTGCTACCAGCTATAATTTCCTGAATTCTCAATATGTGCCAGTGCAGTGCAAGTTCTTTACTTAATCTCTTTAATCCTCAAAAGAACCCTATGAGGTGTAAGATAATAATAGTATAAAAGAGAAAAGTGAGGATTGCCTATAAAATCATTTTTAAAGTATTTACAAAAATGAGACATCATCGCCAAGATAGAAATGATTTTAAATGTACTATATTAAATGGCTATAATAAGACTATTGGCACATGCTACATTGCACATTGTAAATTGCAATTAGCATTGTTGAGCTGATGACTGAGTAGATGGCTTTCTGAGCAAGCCTTATTTGGAAGATTCTAATCAAATTCCACATTGTTTGCTAGAAGGAAGGCATAGCAAAAGAATATTTAGAATTTACAATAAGCCTCCCAACCGTGCCTCCTCAGCATCTCTGCCTTACTGAATGGTAAATGCCCACTTAACTACCTTTCCAAAGAACTGACTAAAAGTCGAGTCCCAAAAGACATGACCAGAAGGGTCAGTATAGATAACATGGCTATCCTTCTCTGGGGGTCCTGGGTTCCTTCCCTGAGGCAGACGGGTGTGGTTCAGAGAGAGACCAAGAAGACTAAAACTGGGCAGACAGCTTCCCGCCAGCATCTCACCTTTTTTTAGTGCTAACATTTGTCCCTTATCAGAGAGCGAAGGTGATGGCGGCTCCCAGCGACTGTTCCAGAGTGTTGGTGCCACCAGGCAGGGAGAACGCCAGGTTTGCCGCGCAGCTCTGAAGTCATCTCCACTCGCCATGAATGGCGTAAAAATAACCCTTTGCAGTGATTCCGGTATTAGAGAAGTTGTAGCTGGTCTCTCTGAGCTGAGCTGACAAGAAATATTACCAATATTTTCAGGGTTTAGGGTTCCTAGCACCTGTACTATTGTTTTCTTTTGGTGTATTAAACTTAAAAAATTTTAAAAAATGGAACTTTTACAATGACCATCCCCACCACACCCCCTGTCTCACCTTCCTAAAAATATGGAGTAGATCTGAAATTTACTTATTTCAATATGTAAAATTTGTTGTGATGGTATTTTTTAAACTGAAAAAGTTATGTGTAGTTTTATTCTTTTAAGATCTTTGAGTTTTCCTATTTTAAACCAACCCTTACAAAGAAGGTATTTCCTTTTAAAATAATCTTGCTTGACGATTTTGCTTATTTTTAAATATTAAGTTTAATTTTATCTAAATTTAACAAGGTGTCTTTTGTGTTTATACTTTCATCTGTTATTCAACCATCAATTTAACTATTCAGGAAATTTATTCAGTTTGTACTCTATGCCATTTTCTACTATGTGTGGGGCTTACAGGGATAAATGAAGCAAATTTCTGACTTTGAATGTCCTATCTGAGAGACAAAGGGCTAGCAGAATTCAGAGAAATGAAAAAGATTGCATCCAACTAAGGAATGTAAGAAAAGTTTGAGAGAGAAAGTGCCTAGCAATGGTGCCTTGTATATAGTTAATGCTTAAACAGTATTTACTCCATGAACAAATGATGGATGAACAAATGAAAGTGAAGTGGCATTTGACCTTGTAGAATGAGGAGGTTGGCCTTGAAACACATATCAGACCAAAGGCAACCATGTGAGCAAAGGAAGGGTGAAGAGAAAATTCAAGGCAAGTTAGGGAATGGTGAGCAATTCAGTGTAACTGGATTCCAAACCTTGCTAGAGGACACAGCGTTGTATTTGTGTCATTTGAGAGGTTATAAAGGAAATAAGAATAAAGGAAGAAAGAGAAAGAAGGAAAAAGAGAAAGAGAGAGAATGAGAACAAACACAAAATTCCTATTTGGGAAAAGTGGGTATGAGAAAGCATTTAAGATCATATTACTTAAATACTTACATAGATAATGCTTTACATTTGTATAATACTTTACATTTTGTACAACCCACATTTTAAAAAAGGCCCTCAATAAAAAATGATTTCTTTGGATAGAAACAAGAGACACTGCATTCAAATCCCTTCACTAGGACATATCTGGTATATACTCATCAGAGTCAAAACAGACACTGGACTTCAGGGATTGCTTTTTATATATAGTAAAGTAGAAGCCAACATGTGGTTGCAAATGGATATTTCAAGAATTTAAGCTATACTGCTTATTGAAACTTAGCATTTCCTAGAGTAGCTCAGGCTAGAAAATCTAGACCTGCACTGTCTAGTGCAGTCATTGTGTGTCTATTCAAATTAAAATTAAAATAAAATAAAAAATTCAAAAAAAATAAAAAATAAAAGTAGTATAGAGCCAGATGGTAGAGGGCTTCAGATTCCATTCTAAAGAATTTGGATTTTATCTGTACCATGGGAAGCCATTAGGATTTTCAGAAAGGGGTGGTGATCTGGTCAGATCTATGCTTTAGAAAGACTTTCCTAGCGGCGATTGGCAGGCCAGTAGGGGATGGAGAGATTCCAGAATCACAGGGACCAGTCCTGAGATGAATGTGATCAGTAAGCATGAATCTGCTGTGATTGTCAGATAACCTCAGAAAAACGAACTAATCCCCGTTGTTGTTATCTAGTAGAATTGTGCTTGATACTCCCTTCAGAAAAATGTCAACCAAATTCTGTGGCATGGCACAACCAGCCATGTAATTAGATTAAAATTGTTCCCATATGATGAACTGTGAGGTGAAATATTTCATGAGAAATAAAATTCAACACAGTAAAACTAAAAAATTGAATCCTTGGCTATCTATTGTGCATAAATTTTGACAGTCAGTTGTAAGTGCTTCTGGGGAGAGTACTTTCTAATTTAGTATTTTCTTTTGCTTTTTCCTTCTTTGAAAAGGCTCTCAAGTGTTTATACCATTTATTCTTTTTCTTGTGCTTATAACACAAAATGTGGTTCCATACAGATTAGCCCTAATGTATCTCACTTTTAACGCCCTTGAACATTGCTTCATTCTTTGTAAAATAAGTAATCAAATTAATGGTTATAGAAAATGTTCCATTTTTCATAATAACCTTATTAGTTCCATTTCACCATTCCACTGATACATGTACATATAAAAATACTACTTGAATGAATATTTATAGTCATATATATTCAACTCTACACACATATCCATACCATTGGACTTTTTTGGGGAGGGTGGCAGAATGTGGTCAATGCATAAATACTCCTCTATTCTCCTCTACTCCTTATATTCAGAAACAACTGAAAAGAGGTGATACAGAAAGTTGGAAATCAAAATATCAAGTTTATTTTTGATCAGGTTGGTTGGAGAATGAGGCTTGACATCTGCAGCTAATGGGATCTCGCTAAATTGCCCACTTTTGCCCCTCTTTCCCAATCACTTGGAAACAATGGCCCACGCAGGAAATGTGCATGTCTTCAGAGTACACAGTGGTCACTGTCCCCACACATCTGGAGCACATAGGGAAGAAAATAGAGAATCCTCTACTGCTTCTGCCTTTTGTGAATTAGTTCCACCCACTGGAGTAACAAGGGTCCTTGGATGTCAGTTTATTGTCACTCACAGTGAGGTAAGTGAGACTTCCTTCCCTAGAGAGAGGCATATGTGGAGGTTATTATGGGGTGCAGAGAGAGAGCAGTCTTGTTTTCTAGGGGAAGTCCCTCCACAGAGATTCACAAAACCTGGGGAGAGGCGATTCACCCCATAACACACAGACAACACACAAACTCGCCGAGTCTCACACTCACAAATGTCTTCAAGCTTTATTTGAAAGAGACGTTTCTGTAGATATTTTATTATATTTTAATATGTGTGACTGATTTTAATGACTAGTACTTTTGGGGTTGAAACATTTGATAGAATCAGAATGCATGAATTCTACACAGACACTTTCAAAAATGCATGTCTTCAGCCATTTTTCAAGGAGCTAATGAATTTCCAAGAAAACACTAATTTGGAAAAGTAACAAGTTTAATTAAAAGTCTTCATTAAAATATTGAATGTGAGAATATCGTATTGTTTCAGAAACCCCAGCTGAGGTCTTGGTGCTCAATGTGGAGGCATCATTTAAGTGTTTTTCAATAGTCTCAAAGTACTTCAGCCCTTCTAACTTTGTTTACACTTTTCATCATTAGTCCCTCTTTTATTATCTTTTCGGGAACTCCGCATATGTCTTGTCATTTGCTTATGTTGCCATTTTTCAAGTCATCTTACATAAAGTGGTGATCTCCAGGCTGCCTAGTAATCCTGACATTGATATTACACTTCTTTTAAATCTTTCATTCATACCTTTGTGGTTTTTCATGTGTCTTCTATCCTCGAGGATTTCATGTGCAATAAAGCAATGATTATTGAATGGTGGCACCAAATTACCAATGAAAAGCACTGGGGTATGGGCTGATTGTGACATTGTAATGACTAAGGCAGGTGAACTGCTAACAGCAATGGGGGTGAGGCTGAGAACAGATGAGCCTCCAAATTCAGCACATCGAAGAGAGTGAAGCTAAGATTTCATTCAAATCCTTTACTTTCCATGTGGAATATTTGGATTAGATTAGGTTTACACTCAAGACTGATACTCTTTTGTCTGACATGTGTTGCTCAGATCCAGATGACCTGGCTTTAGGGCAAACTGAGATGCAGTTTGGACAGGGAAGGAAAGTACATGTCCTTTCGCCTCTTTCGGACTATAGCCAGTGCTCCCAGGGGCCAACGTACATACTCTGATATGGGAAAAGAAACCACAGCAAATATGAGTGGATTAGTATGATATAAGTAGCCTTCTGATTCCCATTGTAGTTCTCCCCCACCTCCCTCCCTCCCCCTCCCTGCACGCCATATGCCAGTATACATCTATTTCCAGATATATTTTGGTAGTGAATTATTTAAAATTCATTTCCTATGTATATTTCCCAATAAAACCTTCAGAATTACAAACTTTGTGATTGGTCATAGTAGGGACAATTTTGTGTTTGACTTTGCATTTTAAGTCTTTATAAAAACAAGACAGAGTCCAAGAAAAATGGGGGAAAAAAAACAAGTTAATAAAACATTAATGTTTTAATGAAATGTTTAATAGTATAACTTGGGGTTAACTGATTGTCCACTATGGCGCTGCCTTGTTAGTAACTGGGAAGACTGTTCATTTCAACTAACAGCTGAATTCCATTCTCAATGATTAGCTTTGGATTGCAAGCCATATTTGCACTGGAAACTCTTGAGTTTTTAAACAGCTAGAATCTGATTAGGCTCAGTTCACTCAAAGGAGAGAAAAAACCTACTGCAATCTATTCTGTGGCAAATAAATCCCCTAAGTCAGGGGTTCCTAACCTTTTTTGTTCCACTGATCCCTTTGCCAGTCAGGTAAAAACCACAGACCCCTTACTAAATCCATACTGTACTGTGTATTATTTAATAAATATATCACACCCACACCAACACATCCCCACAAGAATAATGTTTTTTTGAATTTAAATTCAAGCTCATGGATGCCTTGTTAAAAACCCCTGTCCTAGGTAAGCTTGGTCCCAACTTTTTCTAGGAAAGAACTTGCACCTGGAAATCATGTCCGCAAGCTAATTGACTAGAGGGTATGGGCCTTGAAATCAGGCAAATATTTTAAAGTAGATATTGGAGTTTGGAATTTGGGAAATAATGTTGACTCCAATATTCATTTTGCTGGTCTCTAGGGATCCTCAAAACTAAATGAAAATGAACTCCATTAAGGATGAAAGTATTATATTAGTAGAACTCTCAGGCTTTCATTTTCTTTCATTTCTGTCTTGAAGGCTTATTTGGTATACACATATTTTGCCTAGCATATGCATTTTGAGTTCAGGTGTAGATTCTGAATGCATACTAATGTGCTATTGTTTAAATCCTGAATCATTCAGAGTTGCTAATACAAATTCTGATTCTGTGAGCTACTAGATGCCAATAAGTAGATGAATCACTCAATTATAATTACTGCTTCACAATCCAGTTTCAGTTTTTATAGTGATCTAAAACATTTTCTAAGCTCATAATAATCTTTGCTTTCATTTATTGAGGGCTTATTATTGTGCCTCTTTTAGAAATGAGACGTGAAGAGGTAAGGCATGTGCCTGATGTCAAATAGCTTAGAAAGGTTCAAACCCATGTCTTACTTTAAAGCTGGTTGTTGGTGGCATTGACGAATGGCCTCTCTATCAATTGACACCATTGTTTATTGTGACTCTTTTAATATTTTTAGTAGGGGATGCAATGGACACAAATCCAATTAATAAGAATACTAAAGCCCCCTTATTTAGGGCAAGCATTTTATCTCCATTGTTCGGAAGCACCCAAGGCTTCTTGCTGCAACTTATATATTAGAAAACAGAGAAGTGAAGAAAACTTTCATAATCCTTGCTAACTTTTGACAACCATTTCTACTCTGTTAGAATCAAGATTCTGATTGCCAGAGTTAGAGAGATAAGGAGTTATGCACTTAAATAAATTAGTAATTTCTCAATTAGCGCATGGGATGATTGTTTCACAAACACTGTAGTTTAAGAGTATAAGAATAACACCTAAATTTAACTTTTTCCATTATTATTAGCACATTTTACTCAGTCTCATTATGATCTTTCCCACTGAGCTCTAACTTCAACTTCACCTTTGCACTCTAAGATTTCGTTGAGTTAGGATCAAGTTTACAGCTAAATAGAGTATGCCTTTGTTTCAAAGACAATTCTGCTGAACATGTTTTATGAAAGAACTACTATCATAAGCTTGTCATCAGAAGTCTTAGTTTGCTAGTCTGCTATGACAAATACCACACAGAGGGTTGGCTCAACAACAGAAATTTATCAACTCGTGGTTTTGGAGGCTCAAAATTCCAAATCAAGGTGTTGGCAAGGCCATGCTTTCTCCCCATAGTCCGTAGAGTTCTGGCATTAGCTTGCCACATTCCTTGGGATGCCTCAGTTGGCATCTCTGCCTTCTGTGCCTGCCAACACAGGGCCGTCTTTTCCTCCTTGTGTCTGCCCTTCTGCTTTCTGCTTCTTTTGGTTTCTTGCTCCTACCTGGGGCACTCTCTGACTTCTGGCTTCTGGGTTCTTCTCTTTATAAGGCTTCCAGTAATATAGGTGAAGATCTACCCTGATGCAGTTGGCCATGCCCTAACTGAAAAGAACATCTTCAAGAGGTTCTATTTACAAATGGTTTCACACCCATGGGAATGTGGAATAAGATTAAGAGCATTTCTTTTGTCAGGGTATATAATTTCATATTCCATAGCATATCATGAGAAGGATTCTTAAAACTGGTTACTTTTTCCAGCAAAATATGTTTAATTAGACAATTAATTAAAGGTGTTCTTATATAAACAACAAAAAAAATTAAAGCTCAATTTAGGCCTCCTGGATTATAATAACTTGTTGAAGATAGCAATATACATAGAAAAATAGGATATACACATAACCTTAAATGTTCCAAATATCAAAGTGCCATGTTTCTGAATTTTTTTGTTCTCTCTGAATCGTTGTATTATCTTGATATTTTCTAGCATTTTCAGCACCATTATTAAAATAGTTATGGTTGCTTTAAAGGAATGTAATTGGAAAAGAAAGATGGCCTATACTAGATGAAATTCTTAATTAATCTTTCACTGTTAAATTGTTCAAAATTAATCAAGTATATTGCCTATGAGAAAGCAACTATACTTTACATACCTCAGTATTATTATCACCAAGTCATATATTAAAAGTTAATTTCTGATTTAAAAGTGTACTTTAACTGCAAAACCATCAATCCTAAATAATTCCATAACCGAAAAAAAAAAACTTGAAACATCAAAGAACGTGATGAAGAGTGCTTTGTGCTTAGCATTTTTAGATTTTATTTTGGCATGGCCTTTGCA
The DNA here is from genome assembly GCA_029593785.1 of Cabassous unicinctus. Lineage (NCBI taxonomy): Eukaryota > Metazoa > Chordata > Mammalia > Cingulata > Chlamyphoridae > Cabassous > Cabassous unicinctus. The sequence goes on from JAQZBX010003363.1 coordinate 32,178, forward strand.
ACATCAAATTTAAGATAGACATTTTTATAAAATTACTAATATGATTTGGAGAATACCAAATCATTCATTTATTGAACACATACTCATTGAAAAATATTTATGTTCTAGGCATTGAGAATAATGACCGTGATATACAATAGCATTTTTTCTGGTACATAAAGAGGCAATAAACAACTTGAATTCTAATCACATTGTAGATAAATATAATTAAGGATATTTGAGAAAATTATTATGGGAAGGTGGTCTTCCCTCTAACCTGTTTTGAATTATGCAAATTACACTGCCCAATGGTAAGATATAGATATAGATATAGATATAGATATATAGTTATGTTTTTTGAGGTAACGGGGCCAGGGATTGAACTCGGGACCTTGTATGCAGGAAGCCGGCCCTCAACCAGCTGAGCCACATTGGCTTCCCTGAGCTGGCCCCTTCATTTGTTTGCTTGTTGTTTGTTTGTTTTTTTTGGTTTGTTTTTAAGAGGCACCAGGGACCAAACCCAGGACCTTCCATGTGGGAAGCAGGTGCTCAACCGCTTGACCACATCCACTCCCGGTACTCAATATTATTTCTATGGTTTGCCTAATCTCCTTTGGTGACTTTACCTGGACCTCTGCAAGAGCAAATCATTTACCATGCACAATATGAATTTTGGAAAATGACCTTGGGAAACCAGCAAACAAAAAGTTAAAGAATGAACATGAGATCCCTCCATAGTTAAAATCTTTCATAAGTATGATTTTTGGAATGTGACCTTAGACAATTAAAATGCTTTTTTTAAAAAAAGCAGACTAATGCGTTGCCTATTAGTTGGATGCCCCCTTAGCTTCCAAAGTACGCTCTTTCTGTATAGACAAAAGATAAGATTAAAACAATCCAACGTGCCAATTGGTTTTCTAAGTATTCATGTATTCTCTTCCCTACTTGAATAGCAAAGCTGGTTGACCAACAGCTGTTTCTCTTATTTAGTCTGAGATACACTGCTTTCTCTCCCTGTTGACTGTGAGGGTTTCTTGTGTTTGTCATTGTCATAAAGGCCTGGCTGCCCCTTTTATTTTCCTGGTTTCTTTTTAAGATCTTCAGTATGATTTAAAGGTGTCATTACATTGCATTTGCATTAAGAAAAATACAAGCATGCAAGAGACTGACCTTAGCTACCATGGTGCTAAAGGTTTTCTGTTTTCTTTCATATAATTAAGCAAATCAAGATAATTTGCCTTAGAACAGGGGTTTCTTAACCTTTTTTGTTCCACGGACCCCTTTGCCAGTCAAGTGAAAACCACGGACCCCTAACTAAGTCCCCTACTATACCATGCACCAACACGTCCCCACAAAAATAATGTGTTTTGTTTTTTTTTTAATTTAAATTCAGGCTTATTGACCCCTTGTTAAGAACCCCTGCCTTAGAAACTGAACAATTACTTTTTTCCTTTTGAATAGGAGATAACTTTTATTTTGTTCAGAAATGCATTCTTATCCTTATATTTGGGAACAGAATAGAAGCATTTTTTAAAAACAGAATTTTGTCTTGAAAAAAAGGAGAGACAGAGCTCACAACCCTTTCATAAGCCCCTTCCAGCCGGTCTCCAGACATGGTGACATTGGTACAGACAGTACAGACAGGGTTTGTCACCCATAAATTTACAGCTTATTCCAGGCTCTTCATAATATGACTAAATTTTTTGAAAGAAAAAATATATAGGTTTCTAAAATACCTACTTACAGGTTGTGTTCTATTTAGCCCTTGATTGAAACGTATTGCTGCTCAGTATCTTTTAGCTATGAAAATTATAATATGGAACAGAGATTAGAATGAAATTATCATGGCTAGAAGGCATTTACTCAGTGGTGGCAGTCACATAAACCTGGGTCCTGAGAATGATGATAATGCATTAGGTTCTGCATGCCCGATATTATTGCCGTACATTATGTATGTTTCATTTATACTATTTCGCACACACCAGCAACGCTGACAGATAGGTAATTACTCTCTGTGCCAATGAGCAGTTATCAGCACCACCGCTGTTTATTGCTGGAATGAAGTGCGCTTGTCAGTCAAGGTCACTTGTTTGTGTGTCCTCTTTAATAGTTCTTTCACAGTTGTTGAACTTTGCACGCGGTTCTTATGGCAGGGTTCCTGGAGGTTACTTCACGATATAATGTGTTTCTGGTGTTATCAAAGTCACTTGCATTTATCACTTTAACTGATAAACAACTAAGTTGCAGGAAGCAGAACGGAAGAGGTGAAAAAAACATATTTCACTACTCAGTGGATCCCAGGAGGCCTTCTGTAATGAATGACCTCGAGCCGACGCGTTCTAGCCAGACCCTCTTAGATTATGCTACACTGCCAGCCTAAGCTAGTGAAATTTCATTTTATAACGTTAGCCTTAATTTCAGCCGCTGATGGATACTGACACGATTCCATAACTACTGTAGACTTAACATTAGCACTCCATAGAAGTGTGTTTCTTTGTCCATCCCTCTGCAGTGCAGAGGCTATTACATACTTAGTATATTTGTATAATGGGATAAATCCATTAGGTTTGACTTTTAACCAGTCATGTTTATTTTTTAGATATGTGCCATTAAGCCTCCCCATCCCATAAAAAATATTATCAGTCTAATGCTGGTTATCATCGTTGTGTTAAAGCACTGGTCTTGTTCCAAAATGAACATTGCATGGTGCATTTTTGAGAGTAAAAATAAACTCGAAGCTATTGTGTTTATCCTCTGCAGCCTGTAATTTTGTCTGTTATAAAATAAAGAAAATGGTTGATCTTTTTATTTTGTTTGTTAGCCACAGGCACTTTATTAGAAACTGGAATAACCTCTAGGATATAATAATTTATCCAGTCAAGATAACTGGAGCTATTTCCTTAAGCCTGTGATCAGCCTGAGTTTGTGCGTTGGGAGATTTATACCGCCATTGCTTATTACGAAAGAAACAGTTAAAAAGGATTTATGGTAGTGCACGCTATGTGTGCGTCTGGAATTTTCGTGTGTTTAACTTCTCTCCTTGCCTCTCTCTGTTTTTCCTCTCTTAACATTGCTGTCAAATAGAGAGAATATCTATACCTACAATTAAATGCAAATTTTATTCCGGCCTTTAAGCAGAATCACATTCATTCATTAAACCAAATGATACTTGTATTTGAAAAAATATATCAGCTCATGATAATATCACACCCTGCTTGCATGGGACTCTAGTTTCGCTCTCAGTGCAAAAGTTTACTGTTTCGTTATTAAAGGATTAAACTAGAGAAAATGGTGCCTGGTGACTGTGAATGTTTTAGTTCATTTGATTATACCCATTAAAAAAAAAGAATTTAATTCCATGGCAGCTACTTGGTGGCACGCCTGACAGTGTGATTCCAACGCATTGCCGGTCTGATCTCGTCTGGAAATCACCATTTGGGCGAGGTGGGGAAGAAGATGTGAGCAGCTCGGTTCACTCGTGGACCCAGGCTAACACCATGCCTCGATGTTCTCAGACCGCTTCCTTCTCTTAGTTCTTAGTTACCAGAGTGTTACAAAGAAAGGGTTTTGATCTCATGTAGATAGCATAGCATTAATTACCCTGACACTAATTAAACTGCATCAAACAAATACCACCGTGTTCCTCAGGGGGACAACAGAAGGCAGTTTAAAATAATTACTGGAGCTTCATGCATGTGTGAAGTTTTCATTACTCTTAGGACACAAGCAAAAGAGATTTGATATCATTAAAATAGCCACCCTTTAGTGATTGCAACCACAACAAAAAGTGACTACAATTTCCTTGGAGCATATTGATGTCTAAATAGCAGTGGTTTCAGTTCTTGGGAATGGTAACTTTTCTTTAAGAATTGGAAGTCTGTGAAGCAGGAACAGGTGTTCCAGTTCACATTCTGGTATGATTATGTATTAGCTTATGTTTGTCAGACCATTTCATTAACCACCCACTGCTACCACATATACATATACTTTGTTCTTTCTGAACCATGAAATGAAATGCATATATCTTCACTAATGCTTGCTATCAATGTAAATGAGGAAAAGAGGCTTATTACCAATCGTGGCTGCCGAGCAGCCCACACCCCTGCACACTTACAGGTAATAAACATCTTTTGGTAAGTAGGACACAAGATATATGGGGTCCTTCCCGTAATAAGGAATGGCTCGCTTGTCCTACTTCTGCATTGAGGGATGGTAGTTCCCATGCATATTTAGACACAGTGCAATGGGGCCGTTTTAAAGCAGGCTGCTTCTCTCAAAACTGGAAGCGGCAATATTTTTGAGATCTTTTGTCATTCAAGAGGTAAGCAGACTCTTCTGGTCCCAGATAAAGGACTAGCTTCCTAGAAGACGATGAGGGGTGTCTTGTGCCATCAGACGAGTGTGCTGGATCAGTGGCCGCTGTCGTCAGATCGGAGGTGGTTTCTGTAAGGGCGGTGGTTAGGCAGGACTGATGTCAAAATGGCTACACCCCGGCTAAAGGAAAGGCCAGCGGAGTCATGGAAGGGATCAACTACAGTCACCATTGAAGTTGTCACATGTTTTGGTTCCTCTTTCAAGGGTGCATGCATGCATGTGTGACTGTCCCTCCATGTGTGCGTGCGTGCATGCCTGTGTGTGCTACTGTGTGTGCATGTTTGCTTGGTAGATTCTCTGCGCGTTCCCCTCCTGTCTGCTCTCTATGTACACACTCAGCACACGGTCTGCATTTCACAAGGTCACTTCCCTTATTTATTTCAGTGACATATAAGCGGGGAATAAAGTTGCCTGGGTCCTAGCACCAGGTGCCAGCCATCCTCCCTGAGAGGTGCTGGGAATTAAAACGGGAGAGTGGTCATTTCCAGATTTACGCTACTCATATTTCATTCGGTGAATGACTCTTTGAATGTGATTATGGAGTGGCTCGCGTATGCAGTACCACATATCATAAGCCATTTAGTTTTTTACTTCCTTCTGAAGGCAATAATTTAAGGGAATTATGCATTATGAGGGTTTTCCAGTGATTTTTAAAAATTAAAATAATGCCAGATATTTTAGGAATCGCGTTTAGGAAAATAACACTGAATTAGTGTTTTATAATTGTCATGCTAAGCGAAAAATGGATCAAAACCGATTGTAGAAGAATAAAAAATTAATCCAGTTGTAGAAATCTGATGCGTCCAAAGAATATGCAAAAATATATACTTTTGTTCCTTTATAGCCAGATGGTTTGTCCTATTTTAAGCTGATAGTATCTTCATACATCTCTCTTGAATGTCATTGGTTTTAACTGGCAGACAGTAGCTACTATTAGAATTTTCCTTATTCCTGGATGATCTTAAGTATATTTTTGGAACATTTGGATGATCATACTGTACACCAAGAAAATTTTTTCATTTACACTTAGCTCATACTCAAAAAAATGTTTATATAATTAAAAAAAAAGAAACCTCTAAAAATGAACAGTTCTTTTGACATGATGTTGACAGAAGTCACTTTGATGTAGTTTAGAGTCATGAATTTTCTATCTGTTCTATTTTTCCTGGGGCTCCATCTACTCAGACATCCTGGTCTGTCATTCTGCAACTCTTTGTGAAAGCCTTGACAGATAGAGGTTTTGACAAGTGCTGGACATCAGCAGCAATTCAGAATAAGCAGTGTACATTTCTCCAGGTAAAGTGACAAAATGTCTAAAAGCGTCAGAAGAACGGCATGGTCTTCAATCATATCTAATATTATAAAGCAAGCCTCTATTTGTTTTAGCAGTGTATGGTGGTGAAGATTTAAAATTCTGTCAGACACTAAGATTAGAGCTCTTTTGCCTTATTTACGAGTGCTTGCAGTAAAAAAGAACATTTGGGTCACTGGAAAAATTCTATTCTAATTCCTATTGAGTTAAGGACAGCAAAAATCGCATAATGTTTAAAGGAATCTTTGAAAGTATAACACGCCATTATGTATTCTTTTTTGTGTCTGCAGTACTGGTTTGAGTAATTCTGCTTAATTAAAAAATACTTTCTCCTGCCGTCTTCAGTATTCACAGTTCAGAGTTCAAGTCAAGAGAACTTTCATTGGGCACTCATTAGACCTGTTGACAGGTCATTCTGTCATCAGACATGTCATCATCTTTCTTAGTTATAGCCTCTCTTAATGGTTGCATAATAAATGTAAACATTGCCGCACATATTGAATAGGTTGTTCTTTTCGTATAATTATTTTGTGTCTGTATGCACTCAAGAAACAGCTGTTGAAAGTTGAGTGGGATGGGAAATGGCACAGCCTAAAGATGTTCCTGCTTGCTCAGTGAGCTTCTTTTTTGATGTGATACCTACTGGCAGGGTTGTGTGGTGAATTCAACTTCTTTGACATCCATCAGCGTAACTGACCAGTTAGTCTGGGTTTTCTAGTGATTGGAAAGTGTAGGAAAGAATTCCATAGTTGAGTTTCTTTTCCCCTGCTGCTGGATCTAAAGCTTCTGCCAATAGCCATCTAAATCCACATCCCCAACGTGCTCTGCAGACGGAAGACCACTCTGACATCTGGACCCACTCTCTGGCTCTTTCGGGTTTGTCTCTGGACAGCATCTGCTTCTGGATTCTTTCTCTACCTCCCTTTGATCCCTCTGACGGGAAAAAGAAGCTTCTATCACCCATTATGTGTTAGGATTTTTAGCATGGGACATTGGAAAACTGGTGAAGTAGTATGTTTTCTGCACTTTTTATTTCCCAAGTTTTTTGACACAAGGGCATGGCGTGAGGTTATTCTACTCTTGATTTCTAGAAAATATCGTCACAATAAGTCCAATACGTGAAAACATTTAGTCTAAGGGAGCCCTATTTTGTCCCTCTTGGTGAGCATTTAGAGGATAGAAAGTGAATAGCACAAACTGTTTTACTTGTTTGGTTGCTTGTTTTGTATTAACTCTGAAGATGTGGATATCTGTTTGTTGCATTTCTGCCATTTCCACCAGTGGTTAGGATTGCATGCCTTTTTCTTCCACCAACACGGAACTTACATAGTTTGGGGATGCTACCTAATCTCTGGATAAGTATTGAAAATGGGGCAGGTGTTCACTCTTGTGAGAAGAAGCCCAAATGACTGATATCCCCCAGCAGCAGTTTGGTTAGGTAGCATGCTGTGACAAATGTTTATCTCCTGGGTAAGGCACTAAAACAGCCTCAGGCTCCTTTGGCACATTCCGCTTTCATTCCTTCAACCCTTCTCCCTCCAAATAGACTTGTGAGCCTCCTCTGCACCTGGCACTCTCCTAGGTGGAGAAGACAGATACTATCCCTACTCTCTCAGATTTACAATCCAGATTGATTGGGGGGAGGAGTGATTTGAAATGTTCAGGTTGCAAAAAAAAAACAAACACAACAAAAACAAACTCATCCATTCAAAATGTGTTTGACCTTTTCCACGAATTGACAACCCATTACTATATTTGTATGTGAGTATAATCATGGTAGTTCACAGCTGTGATTGTAACAAGATTTTAATTCTAGTCCAAACAAAATGCTAATACTCACAGCAGGTAGTTATAATGCATTCACCAGCACCTAGCCCAGAACCTGCCACTCAATACACACTTGGGGTGAGAATTTGATTTTCTTCTATTTCCACTCATTCTCTAGAAAAATAAGCTGTTTCCTTTTATTTTCCCTCAATCTCCAGAAACTTTGGCTAACTAAAACAAAAACTTGTTTTTATAGCATTTGCCACAATTTTCAAAGCACTTTTACTAATTTGGCATTATTTGTTCTACGTAAGATTCCAGACAGATGCAAGAAACTCAGAGATTAACCATTGAGTCCATGGTAACTGGGCAGCTATTAGGGCCAGAAAATCTTCATATATCCTTGTTATTATAAATATTATTAATTTCTCATTTTCATTCCCTAAAAAGAATTCCCTAGGAGCCTTGTTCCATCAATTATGAAATATTTCTGAAAGTGCTTAAATCAATAAAATGTAAAAGGACTTTTTTACATGCATATCAGTCTAAATACTTTCTAGTCCTAAGTTCGTGCTAAGATGCAACTTGAAGAATACTGACAAAACTAGGGCTGTTTCTCCTCAGGTATATATATATTGTCCAAAGAGACTGAGAGTTGGGGTCCCTGGCTTCTAGTTCTCTCTTCAGTGACCTTGGGCAAATTATTTTTCCTCTCTGATTCTCACATTTTGCTTTTGTTTTGTTTTTTTATTCATCTGTGAAACAAGGTTTGAGGATCAGGTGGCAAAAATAATTTATATCTGATTTTTTTCTGTGCAATTTATAGGCTTTTCATAGACATTATCCCAGTAAACCTGAACTTTTAGTTCCAGTATTTTAGGAATCTGTAATTTTACCATACAGGTTAATATTTTGTTATTTTAAATAAAGCCTTGATCACAAGCATCCGATAATAATGATACTGTTTATTGACCTGGTTCCTGCTTTTTCAAAATAATCTGTCTGTGGAAATTCATTCACCTAACTAGTAGGTGCTAGAATTGATGAAGAAGAATCATGGCCCTATTAATAAATTTGGTAATGGGTATTTTTTGTTCTGAACGTTTAGCATTACAAATTCAGAAAAATGAATTACAGTCTAATCAATTATAAATATTATAACTATAAATATAACATTTACCAGATAGAGTTAGTAATTTAAGCATAAAATTGTTTTGCATTTTCTTTGATTTGTATGTGATTACCTCATTTGAAATGCTCCCCAAAAAGATTCTCTATCCAAAAAAAATCTCTTTTAAAAGTATATTACAAAAATGTGTTCATCAATTGCAATGAATATACCACACTAATGAAAGAAGTTGTTAATGTGGGGAAAAGTGGGAGGTATAGGGAGTGGGACATATGGGAATCCCTTATATTTTTTATGTATCATTTTATGTAATCTAAGTATCTTTTAAAAATAAAAAAAATATATATTTAAAAAATAGATTACAAAGGATAACCCTTTTTTGTTAACAAATCTGTGACTTTACCTATATTACTTTGGCCACTAGAGGGAGTATGCATTGTCATGAATGCTGAAGAAACCCTTAAGAACAAGAAACAAGCTGTTTTAAGGTTTTGATGACACATCCTTTGTCTACCCACAAAATCATATGCATACAAAGTGCCATGATAATCAAGTATAATTTCATCGGCTCCATTAAGATAACAACAACAGAATTTGCCATCATATTTCATTTTTGTTTTTAAAAATTGTATGACTTTGGGGGACACACATTGTGTGATTTCACTGATTTGAAACAATTAGAATAAGCAAACCCATAGAGTCAGAATCTAGAATGTAAGTTACCAGAGGACCAGGTGAGGATGGGGAAATGGGAAGTTGAGGCTTAAAATGTACAGGGTTCTTATTTGGGATAATGGATAATTCATGGTGGTGATGATAGCACAACGTTGTAAACATAATTAAAGGCACTGAAATGTATAACTGAATCTGATTAAAAGGGGAAGTGTTAGATTATATATAGGGAAACAGAATAAAAATGTTTTTTTTTAAATCCATGGAACTACACTTCAAAAACAGAGGACCCTAGGTTGTGCAATTATAAAACTGTGCTACCATTAACTGTGACAAATGTTCCACACCAATGCAAGCTTTTGGAGGTGGGATGGTGTATGGGAATCCTGAATTTTATGCATGCTTGTCCTGTAAACCCAAAACTTCTGTGATAAAGCAAAAAAAAAGGTTATGAAAGCTTAAAATGCTTCCTTAAAGTGACAGAGACTTAGCCATCTTGAAGATACATGAGTATTTGAAAGAAACCAGGGATTAAAGGCTAATGAGGTTCAGGAAACCTGATCACTAATTTTCTGAAGTCAGTTTTAGTGCCGGTGAAAGACATAAACCAGGAATGAAAATCTTTTCTTGATCCCTCACACATTCCCCACGTAGGCAGCAGCTGTGTTGACTTTTTTTTTCCCTGACCTATGAATGTACATCACCCCTAACCTGTAGGGACTTCCTTCTGGGGTGAGAGGGTAATTACGTCGCATGTCCGGTTAGTCCTCGGCCCCTCTTCTGAGACTGCCAACAAGTGGCTTTGTGTGTGTGTTTTCGCAGCACCGTTTTATAAATGAGGAACTGAACTGGAACCACCTGCTTATTTCACCTCTGACTCCAAAGGACGGCGAGATGGCAGGCACAGTTATTCCTTTCTCAATGCAGCTGGTTTCTAGTCAGCAGCAAAGCATTGAGGGTTTAGAAGCGTTTTTTGTTTGTTTGTTTGTTTGTTTTTAATTTCTGGTTTCCCGTAGGGTCTCATGTAAATCACTATGGGCTCTTGAGTTTTGCTTCAGTATCGAACCTTATACATTATTGACGTTAGACTTGATTCCTTTTCATAGTGTCAGCTTTTCTGGACCCATGTTCATGGAAGTTAGCTAGAGGACCATAACACATGGATAATCAAAAATGCAAGCGGTTGTTACAAACATATATTTATGTTTACTTTTTGTTCTTGCATTGAGATATATAGATATCTTTGGTAATCTGGAAAATCATTATATTCCTCCCAAATGAAACCTGACTCTGGCCTGGTGAGGTTGCCTACCACAGGGCTTCTCAAACTATCTGTGGTGAAGAACCAGTTCTTTTATTTAAAGTTTGTCCAGTTCATTGTGGATCGATATTTCTGTAAAATACAAAAAAAAAAATTATATGCACTCCATGCCACTCCACTGTCTCCCTGTAGCCCTGGTCATGTCTGCAGTTTCTCCTGGACAAACACTATATCACCCTGGCCTCTCTTGGCAAGTGATCACGATGAGGCTTGCTTTGGAAACAGTGGTGGCAAGGGAGACCACAAGATCATTGCCCTGAGAGCAAAGAAGCAGGTGGTCTTGCCACTGAAACTTGGCAGTACATAGTCCTGCTCAGCCTCTTCAATCCCTGAGGGGTACTGGTCTGAATAATTTGACTCTAAATATGAAGTTCTGAAAATGGGAAATGGGAGAGTACTTTTCACCCTAGTAAATTGGGAAAGGTCTGCATTAGCTTCTGCAAGAGTCACGGATAGCTCAATAATAGATTGAATGGAACCCAACTCATTCATTCATTCATTCATCCATTCAGATATTTATTGTCCACCAGGCCCCAAGGCTTGGAGCTGGGTAGTCAGAGGCAAATTAAAAAAAAAAAAATCTCGGTCCCTGCCTTCATGAAGACTACAAATAATTATAATGCAGGGTGTGAGAATGGCTTTAGAAGACTTTTTTTCTCTTTTGCTATCTTTGAAGGTGTATGCAGTGTGGTAAAGTCAGAGGAGGTTGTTGAAGACCAGTTTGAGTTTATTCCTACCCTTATGCTATTAAAGCTGTGATCCCCTCAGTCCACCGAGATGGGGATTCTCCTCCGTCCGTTCCACTAAGTCAACCTGTGAAATGTCTCTGGACATTTTCTGTTGCCCATGGGGAGGACTGAGCTAGTAGTGTTGAATGAAGCTTGTGACAGGCCAGGGTGTAGTCCTGCTTCCATCCCCTTTGCTCCAGGGTCTGGTTCCCTGCTTTGCAGTCCAAATATCCAAGCTTATCAGTGAATACAGATTGACCCTCCTGTCTTGGACTGATGCACACTTACAGTTTCACAAGGTACATACATGAGTAAATGAGAATGTCCATTGCTTAATTTACAATTGGGTACAGACCTTTCCAGAGCCATAAATACTGATCTGTCCTAATTAAGGCATCCCCTTACTAACATCAAGGTTACTTGGAGGTCACATTGGTCTTCCAAAGACTGCTTGATAAAAATGGAATCAGAAGCAAAGGAAGGTGAAAAGTCTTGGGATTATTTGGGGCAGACAGTGGTGAAGGCCGATGCCTTCTGTCCATCCCCGAAACAATATATACCTCTCTTGTAATAGGAACACAGATTCTTAGATTTGGTTTTTGTCTTCCCAGGACAGTGCTGAAAAAACTTCCAAATTAGGCTACACACAAAGCAGCCCGTTATGCGACGTCATCATTTCTTTGGATAGGAACAGTCTAGCTTGAGGTTGTATTAGTCATATTGTTGGGTGATTAAAATGTTCCTAGTACCAACTATTTAATGTCTTCAAAAAAGTCTTCAGTCAAAAAGTAGGTCAGGTTTGGCTGAGTAATGCAAACAAAACTTAAATACCCCATTTACAAAATCAGCTTTTTTGGGGGGGGGGTGCGGTATATAGTGACCCCTAATAGGGGAGGGCATTCATTTGTAAGCTATAACATATCATGTAGATATTGACTTGCAGACAAGGCAGTAAAAAACTGGAAAGGTCTGGAGAGAACAAACATTTTGTCAGGGGACTAGATAGATACGTGCATACATACATACATACATGCATACATAGATAAATAAATAAAAGAAATAGAAATTATGGCTGATAGTTGCTTCCACGTTCGTGAAATGCCTCTGGTTAGATCTTGCCTGGTTCTGATTCCATTACACCTGTTTATGAACGTGTTCATCATTTCCTATTGTCCATGATCTTTTCTCTTCACTTCATCAGTGAGTTTCTTTTTTAATAATGTTTAATAATGTTTTTCCCAGAGAGACACTCAGTTAATGCTGACTGATTGCATACCAGACAGAATCTGGATCTCTGTACCTTCCAGAATAAAGACATTTGAGCTATGCCAGAAAGTACAGCATATTGGGTGTTCCAGTGATTCTGATGAGTGTTCAGTACTGAGAAGCCTTGCTTGGAGAAGGAGCTCCGATCTAAGTGGCTGAGACAGATACTTGCTCTGGCTCTGCTCCTCACTGCAACAGTCACTTATCTCGGCTGCCCTGGGGGGAGGTTGGACTGGGCAAACTCGGAGAACCTTCCATCCTTAATGCCCTGATGATCACATGGCTGTTGAGCTGATGCCAAAGGCAGAAGTGTTCGTTCCTCAGGCTACCCGGAAATGAAGGGTACTTGTTGTGCCATTTCCATGTCATTGCCTATATCCTTTCATACACCTCCTATGGCCCAGGCCCTTGGGATGAAACAGACCTATTGCATTCAGAATCGCAGAGAACTCAGGGGACCACCCACAGTCCATCTCTAACAGCCCCTGCCCAATTGCCGCCACAACTGCCCATCTATGTTGGTACCTGTTTCTACATCTGCTGGGTGAATGTACTGGTGGGATCCCTGCTTTTCTGGCAGTCTGTACCTTTGACAATGGATAGGAGGAGATGGGTATCCATTTGGCTTCTGTCTTTTATTACAGAGCTTCTGGAAGAGCTGAAAAGCCATTTTCTCCTGTGGCCACTTAGTCAGCTTAACCTCCCTAAAGCTGTGTTATCTATTAAATTGCTGAATTTGTGCTGATGCACCAAGGAAATTTGGCCTTTTTAGTAAAGTACCCAACTTTGGTAAATGTTGCTGTCAATTTAGGCTTTCTGAAACGTTTTAGATGCAATGGGTGTTGCTGTAGAATGTTTAAATAAGACTTAAGCCATTTATGTGACCCCACTCCTCATTATTGTTAAACTGCCCACCCCACACCCATCCCAGAACAGTCTTGGCTGCTCCATTCTAAAGCGGTTACCAAAAAAAAAAAAAAAAAAGATGCCTACTGAACTGTTCATTAAACCAGGAACACATGTGCAATTCCTTCAGGCTGTGAGTATTCAGTTCCATTTCTTACTGGAAGGCATGCAACTAATTGCTTAGGTGCATGTTTAAACAACAAAAATGTCCTGGCAGAAAGTGAGTACCTGGGGAAGTTTGTATGCACATCCCACCATGAACAGGATCAGTAGTTCCAGCTGAAGGAAGAGCATAAGCCCACCTTGAAAAGTTTGTTCAATTTTCAACATTTTTATGTGATTTATATATTCCTTTTTTACTAGACCAAGTCTCAAATATTTCTTCAACCCCAACTCCATGAATATATGCTAGAAAATGCAGGTTATTCTTTCCAATTTGGGAAAGAATAATACATAGTCTGTTTTCTTCAAACCAGCATTTTCTAACCAATTCCAGAAAAAGACAATTAAGAATAATAAGATCTTATCCTTTCTTGATTTTAAAGTAGCCTGTGAATTAGAGTAGCTCTATTTCCCCCCAAAAATACACAACATCTGGATTTGTTCGTTAATTTTTACATGGAATAATAGGATCCAGAGTGGCATCGAGAAGTTGACTTTATTTTAAAGAATATGTAACATTGGAACTTTTAGAATTAGAAGCAGAGTATAATATCAAGATATATTTTACCTTATTTATAAGGGAAAATCCATTTTAATATATTAAATATACAGCCGTAATTTATTTGAGGCATTTTCTAAATGGTGAAGATGCCAGTTGAAACCCAGAATCCAGTAATTCTTTTGCTCGTCTATTAGCCAGTTAGGTCTTGTGTGTTACCAGTAGAAACAATGGATATTTCAATTCATAAAAGTGCAGAAGAGGGAAGGAAGTGTTGGTTTTCCTAATGGAGGCTAAAATCTACTTTAACAGAGAAAAAAAGTAAGGGGGAAAAGATTTTCTCCGTCCCTCTTAAAATACAATTTTTAAAAATAGAATTATAAATTAGGAAGCAAGAAAAAAATGTTGAAAAATGCATGATAATTTCTAATTTTAAAAAATCTGAACCATCTCTGCTGGAATTCACTGACTTGATACCTTCGCCAAATTTTCTTTTCCTTTTTTTTTAGAATTGTATTTAACTGATGGCAACAAAAAATTTTTCACAAACAAGCAACTATTTTTACGGGTTGTTTCCATTTATCCAGATGGCACAAATCCCAGAAAAGACCCCTGCTTGGGTTTTGGTGCTCAGAGAGCCAGCTGAGGTGCTCGAGGTTAATAGATGTTTGTTTAGGTTAAGCAGGTATTTATAGACTCACAGTGTTGTCCTTTTACAAGGGTCTGAACAGTCTTTATCTGTCCCTCTCATTGGCCAGTCAAATCCCAATGATAGAACTCCCCATCTGTCAACGTGCACAAGAAGTCAGTAAGCTCTGTCAAAGAAATGACTGTTTATGTTCAACTCTTTATCCTTCATGCTGACTGACATGCATGACTATTTGCTGAATGAATGAATGAACACATGACTATGGGAAAACAGGCATCCTAGGTTGACTATCTTCATGACTCCGAATTTCAACAAAGTTTTGCCAGTCTGTGAATCACCTACTCTACTTTTTCTCCCCTAAAATCTCAAAACATACAAGGACTGCCATAAATGGACAATGAAAATATTCTTGAGAGTCTCTTGCCCAATTGTCATTATGCTGTCATGCTTTTCAGAAGCAATCTTTTTGCTTCTCAGTAAGTGTATGGAATTGCTGTTTAAGGAAAGCTGTTCCCTCATTCTACAAGGGTTCTGATTTCTTAATTAGATGTTGGTGCCTGTACAGACCTTGTCAATATGGACAGGATCTCTTCTGGAACATCAGCCACCTTTGTACACAGACCTGGCTATCACTGTGTCTTCTCTACCTCAAAGCGGTATTTTATTTTTTCTCTAGATAGAATAATCATCCTTAACAGCAGGTGTGCCACCACACATTGGTGGTAGACTTTTTTTTCATTCTGCTCTGAATATCACCACATGTACCCTACTTCTTGCCTCCCTGTAAGTAGAGAATCAATGTTTAGCTTCTTTGGGGGCTTAGGGAAGGGCAATTGGCAGACTCTCAACCTTGATGCATGCAGACAGCAGGTCTCATGAAATGATAGGCCTTATAACACACCCAAATTCAGTTTCTCAACAAGCAGGAACTTGAGCCCGGGCCTGGGCTATGGAATAGTAGTTTCTGCCCAGAGTTCCTGATACTAAGAGTGATGCGAAAGACAGAATCAGGGGTGAAATGAGCAATAAAAACAGGACAAATGCGTCACCTGACACATCAATCCTTAGCACTTAGGCAGATGGGGTAGAATTTAGGTATAAGGCAAGAGCTTCGAACAAGAGTGCCAAACCAGAGCAATAATATTCAGAAAGATAAGTTGAAACCGAACAAGCTGGGATTATGAGTTTGCCACAAGAAATCCATTACACCTTGGGAGGAAACAAGAAAATGCAATGAGCTGATTCTGACACCACAATAATAATAATAACAACATTATTATTAGTGCCAAAAACTGTGCTGACTGTATTATAACAATTATCTCATTTGGCAGACTATATTTTAGATTGAGTTTATTTTAAAATGTAGACCCTAAGATACATTCCTGTGTGAAGATATTGAGACACATGGTTCCTTCTTATGCATTCCTTTCAGCACATAACCTTTGGGAATATTTTGATGAATCCTTAATTTTCTGACATGCAATGATTTTAGATTAGATTTTTAATGTGATAGCAATAGAGCTTTTATGGCCTTGTCCTCCTCAGTTGCTTGAGAATGTTTTGGTGAGCGAGCTCTTAGTCCTGTACTTCTAGGTATTTGTCATTTCTCTGGCACTTTGCTAATATAATTATCAAGAAATCATTTCACTTTTTTAGCCCTTCAAATTGTGCTCAATTACCTCATTCCTGTGATTTTCTTGTGATAATGTTTAGTTCTTATTTAGCTGTTGTTTAAACGTTGCTACTTCCTCTATGAGAATTTATATTCCAGCATATCATTTTGGCCAGTTGATTTTTTTTCCCCTTAGGATATTTAATTGTCCAATATACACATGAGGCTGCTTTGCTCTGAGTTTTTTAGGGTAGGAAGCACCAGTTTTTGTTTTGAATGCATCTTGCCACTAGTATATATTTTTCCCCCTGTAATATAAAATATTGTATGCCTATTAGGTTTATAACAAGCTTAATTCAAACTATACATGTAAATACATTTTGTCAGAGTGGGTCTTTTTGTTAACATTCCTGAGTTTTGTTTTAGCATCAAAATGCGTTGCCTTTTACATCAGAACAAAAGCCCCCAAATGTCTGTTCATCAGCTGACAATACCAGTTTTGTCTCTTAATTAGAAAAGAGAATAAAGCTGTTTAGGGGTGTCAATAAAATGACAGATGCATCATTAGCAGCCGGCTATGGTGGATCAGTTCTGTGCAAATACTTGGAATGGAATTAATAGGAATTTCTGCTAGCATATTTAAATCATAAGCTTGGAGGAAGAATGCAATGTTTTAGTGCAGTGAACTAGTAAAATGGAGGCCCATGACCATTTAAGACTGAACTAAGAAGGTAAGAGAAATCATGTTGCAATAGAGAATGTATCACTGACAATCTTATGTATTATTAATTTATCACAAATGAGCTATTACGGGTATTACAGGATTAATTCATTTAATAAATATTTATTGAGGGTATACTATGTGCCAGGCAGTAGACTTAATGAGAGAGTACAAGCCCCGAGTCCAAACACAATGTGACTGCCTCTTGACAAAATTTCAATTCAATCATAAGTCTCTGGAGAGGTTCTTCAAAGGCTTTTCATTGAATGTTCTCACAGTGCATAAAACTCAGGTCATCCAGACCCATTCAAAGGGGAATTCCATTTAGTCACATTTCCTGAATGCTTTGGAAGATTGCTTTAGCAAGTCTAGCAGGTGCACGTGGGTATGCTCACACCCAAATGTTCTATCAGGATATCTACTCATAGGGAAGAACTTTCCTTACAAGGGCAAATGCTTTGTTTTGTTTATTTCTTAAAATGGTGCTGCCACATAGTAGGTCCCCAATAAATAACCTATTAAATGGATGATTGAGAAAAGAATTCATATAAAACTTAAAGCAAGCAAGAGAGCAAGTTAGATAAGTTTTAGAGATATGAGTTAGCATGCTAGAAGACCTTCCTTTAGTTCGAAATCTATACGTTCCTTTATTCATTGTCAAAACTTAGAACTCCTAAGCTATTCCATGAACTGCAATAGGACAGAGGTGTTGTGACATGACGCATACAGTCCCTGCCCTCAAAGAGTTCCTAGCTTAGCATTTAAATGTTGAGTGATTCTGATGAAATTAGAGATCTCACTGTGCTGTATGTTCCTAATTGGTAGAATGTAGAGGAGTATAGAATGTAATAAAGCTCTGAGGGTTGGCCTTGGAGCTTTTTTTGTAAGTCTTAGCAGGAAAAGTGTGTCTTAGTGTATTTGACACTGGAACAGATCATTTTTTGTCACTTCCTCTATATGACAAAATTATTTCATAATAATTACGTAAAAATAAGTAATGATTATTTTAATTTTTTTTCATTTTAACAATTGATTTAAAAAAAGGAATTTCAATTTCATAGTTGTTATTCAAAATTGTTAAAGTAGTTCATGTATGAGCTAAAATTTGCAATTACCAAACAAAAATAGTACACCTTGCAGTTGCACTGTTTTATTATTTTAAATTTTAAACACAAATAAGAATTCCAGGCAGTTGCATAGACTGGCAGATCCTTGCCCTCTTCTCTGCTCCAGTGGCACTTTATGGACACCTCTGAATAACAAGTACTGCACTGGACAACTGGTCTACCTGTCCACCTTCCCATACCCACTGTAGGTCTGCCAGAGTAGGAGCTGTGTTTTGGTCATTGTATGTGTACAGCATCCAGTAGCATTATTGGTGATACGCTGTAGATACTTTTAAGTTAAAATATATTTGTGTGTGTGTGTGTTAAAGAACAGAAGTCAGTGCAAATTAAACACCATGGTGACTTCATGATCGTATTCACTTACTTACAGATATGATTTGTCCCAGAGATTGGCATCAAGATAGAGGCACAATCGCCCAAATTTCCAAGTTGAAAGTAATCCAAAAGATGATAGATGAACAGCCCTAAGAAACTCAGTGGCTGAAAGTATCAATTGTTTTATGGCCTATCGTTTAATACTTGCTATTCATGGTGGTGACCCCCAGTCATAAATATTCTTTAAATCATGGTCACCGTGCAATGATACTGACTCAGGGAAATTTGTGATAAAATTTAGAAAACTGCTATCCAGAACATTTTGTAGTAGTTACAGCTATATGGAGCCGACTCATCCAAAAGCACTCTAATTCTCTATGCTCCAAAACAAAGGTATTGCTTTACTTTTCACCAATAGCACTTCATTTGAATATGGATTTTAATTGGTAGTGGCTTTGCTCGGAGCTAGGTTGCTGTGAAAGATTTTTCAGCATGCTACATGATATTGTAAATATCAGCTTCCTCTGTAAGGAAGAGAAATGCCCAGTTCACTTTATCTTTGCTTCTTTTCAGATAATGACCACAAGGTAAGTAAATTAAGCTAGAACATCAATGCTATCATTACCATCACGTCTTAAAGGTTATTCTTATTTACTTATCCATGCATTCATTCTTCCAACAAGCATGTATCAAACACTTGCCGTATGCCAGACGCCCTGCTGGGCTCCAGGTAAACCAAGTCCAAGGTGGTGGGTATGATGGCATGAACAGACAGGAAATAGCCCTCGACAGTCCAGTGTGCTCTGTACAGAGGTGTGTGCTTGGCTTGGGGAACCTAGGCTCTTTTGGAAATTGAAACATGGACTCACACAAAAGGCAAATGGAAATGAAATTAAAATATCTCTCTGTGCATATTATAGATATAGTCAGTACACAGCTGTTAAATCCAGCAAAAATTCCATTGCTTTAATTAATTTCTTTGTGCTGATTCTTCCTGGTAAGCCTTAATTTTAACTAAGTTAATTAGGTTGAAGATTAAAAATCCCATTAGTGTCGATCATTCACTGCTTGGCTCTGTCAACCAGGTGCTAAAACCTGGCTTTCTCAGGGTTGGAGGGACAGGGGAGGAAAGGGGGCAAAGGAAAAAAAGCAACCTAGGTTCTTTGCATTCTTCAGGACTATCTACTTTTACTCTTTTTAATGTTTGAGGTGGATATCAGATATCATCATCATTTTAAAGCATGTTTTGTACTTTTCCAAGCATCTCTTATCTTACGTCCTTTAGGCTTGTGGCTCGTTATTTCCTGAGAGGTCTCTGGCAATGGTCATCCTTGCTGAGAAACGGTCCATCCTATCCACTCTGATGATCTAATTTGTAGGTTTGCAAGGCAGAGATTTTTAATCAAGGACCTGTTTCCACTGTCACCTTGTCTGCCCATTTATTACAGCGAAAGACTCAATGGTGGCTAATATCTCACCCATAGCAGGAAAGCGCAAACAATTATGAGAATCATTCATTATTTGCAGGTCATAATTCTGTTCAAAATAATGGTTTGTTTGAGTTATGCTTTCTGCCTTGGCTCGCACACCCGACTTACAATGGCAAGAATTGCAGACATGCAGACACCTACTGTTAAGACTTGCTCCCAGGGAGTGGTTATAGTGCTAAAAGAGAAGGGGGAACAAGACACAGACAAGAGCAAGGAGCGTAAACTGAAGGCCCAAATGTAGCATCTTGTTCACAGTCGAAAGCCATGAACGGAGAAGGGAGCCAAGAGCAGATAGAGGTGGCTGGAAGCTGTTGGAAATGAAGTTCAAACAAAGGCATGGCAAAGGCATTCCAAGGGCCAGGATTAGAAATACAGAGTGCACTGTGGCAAAAGAGAATTGTTCAGGGGAATTCATCTACAGCACGATGAGGGAAATAATAACAGGGCATGAACGGATAGGAAATAATCCTCTGTGGTCCCATAAAACTTGTCTAGGATACCAGAACCCAAGAGACAGGACCAAATGTGGAGGCTAGGTAGGTATCTTGAACCTTCAAGGTATGTGTGTGTGTTTGGAGGAGGGATGTGTTCCAGAGCTCCACATTTGAGAGGAGAATGTCCTGCCACATAGTGCAACATCAGAAATGTTGGGTTCACAGGGAAAGCCTACTGATACATGGCGCAATATTCTTCCTTGAGCTGCTGCTGTGAAGCCCTAATCAGTGTCTAAAGCATTGTGAGCGCTCAGTGAATGGTGGCACCTCTCCTTGGTATTTTTATTTTTCTGTAGGTAGCTGGATCAGCGTGAATAGCAGAGCTTGGTAGGCCGACGCAGGAAGTGCACACAAAATACAGTGTCATTTATAAATGGTTTCTTGCTTTAATGTTGGTGATCTAAGACCCAGGGCAAGCTCTGTAGAGGTGGTTTCCTATTTAACAACCTATTATCGGGAAGCGGGTGTGGCTCAATGGATAGAGCTCCCATTTACCATATGGGAGGCCCAGGGTTCGCTTCCCGGGGCCTCCTTGTGAGGGCAGGCCGGCTGGCCTGCGCAGCGCAGTGGGCTGATGCAGCAAGACCTCACAGCAGGAAGCGGGTGTGGCTCAATAGATAAAGCCCCTGTTTACCATGCGGGAGGCCCCAGGTTTGCTTCCCTGGCCGAGAGCAGGCCGGCTGCGCAGCGAGGTGGGCTGATGCAGCAGGACCTCACAGCAAGGGGGAGATAAGCAGACACGGAAGAAACACACAGCGAATGGACACAGTAAAACACAAGCAGCAAGGGGGGGATAAATAAATAAATAAATAAATCTTTAAAAAAACAAAACAAAACCCTATTATCCACAGACTTGTGTATCCTCCGTGGAAAATAGACTTACCTATTCATGACTGGAAAAAAAGTGGCCTTTCTTCAGGTGAAATGTGTTCCTTTCTGGGTCTCAGACTCATCATTGAAATAATGAACTAAGTTATCTCTGTGGTCCATTTTAATTCCAAAAATCTTGGGTCTCAAATCTAAATGAGGATTATCATCTCTGCTTAATTTAGTAGGGACTTTCTTTTCTCTTCCTTGCTGGGGGGAAAAAAAAAAAGAGCAACTGTTTCCGTCTATCACCTCTGAACCCACCCCAAAACACAGCCCTGCTACTGTGGAAATCCTGTTCAAGCCTTTGGGCAAAGTATTCTGGCTGCTTCTCAGAGCAACAGTGTTTACCTCTTTAGCATCACTTCTTATATCTCTGTGCCACAACTCCCTATTCAGGTCAACTTTTACTGCTTAGGAGCGTTTGCTTGCAAATTCTCCAAAATAGCTTCTCTGTTCAGAGCTTCAGTCTATGCTCACGCTTTCTATATCACGGCTCAAGACAGAAAGGAAAGAGGTCTCAGCCTGACGACATGGGAAAGGACCAACAGCAGAGCCCTAATTCACTCAGTTCACCCCTCCCGACTAGTGGAATCATTGTTTTGCAATGCGATTTCTCTACCGGAAACCTTTTTGAACCTTAATGAGGCCAGCACCTTACCCTGCTCCCATTCTCCATCCTTCCAAGTACGCTGAGCTGGAATTGCTTCATAGGGATTTATTTTGCCTTGGCAGCTAGTTCTTGAGCTTGTGCAGGGCGGAGACGATGCCTCCTGAGAAATAACTGGAGACCCTGTGCCTGGCTTTCTTACTGTACATAGCTTCTGAAATCGATGTTGTAACGTTGCCGTTTACCTCATTTGCATTTCTTCTCTCCTCCTTAGCCCTGAACGTGATTGTTCTGCTCATATCTGACCCTCACAAAGCCCAGCTGAACAGAATGAATATTTTTAGGTAATATTAAAAGCTAATTCTCTTTTTTTTATATGTATAAACATTCCCCCTTTCCCACTTCCCTCTGCTTTCTGTCTCTGCGAATTTGCTATTTCTAGTCATCTCTTGTAAGTTATATCCACACAATTTTTGTCCTTATGTGTCTTGCTTCTTCCACTGAGCATAAAGTTTTCAAGGTTTTTCCATGTTCCAGCATGTATCATAACTTCATATTTTCTTATGAACAAATAAGATTCTGTTGTATGTGTCACATTTTGTTCATCCATTCATTTGTTGATGGACCCTTGGGTTGTTTCCAGTTTGGAACTATTGTGAATAATGCTGCTGTGAACATTGCTGTATAAGTGTCTGTTTGTGACCCTGTTTTCACTCTCTTTGGGTACACACCTGGAAGTGAGATCAAAGAATCAAATGGTAATTCTGTATTTAACTTTTTGAGGAACCGCCATATTGAAACCTGTAAGCCGTGAAACACTGGGAGAGAACAAACCAAAGGAGGCTCACTGGTTGACGATTGCTCCAGCTGTTCACAACATTTGGTCTTTAGCCTCATAACGTATACCTCACACTCACACTGAGCGGTCAACTTATATGAACCAAGAATCATAAACTGCAAGTCTGCATTTCTTGAGAGGCAGAAGTAGATCTTGCAGCCCCATCTGGGATGGTTGACCAGTCCAGATCTCCCCTTAATGATATGAGTTATAGCTCTTGGATAAGTATGTTTCTTGGATTACGATTTGGATGAATCTCAACTCTCTCTCCACCATCTGCCTCATACCACCACCCTTTCTCCTTCCTCTCTCTCTTTTTCACACACACAAGCACACACACACACACACACACACACACAAATTATTAAATAATAAAGATAGTAAACATGATTGGCAAGATAGTAAGAATCATGGACAAGGAGGAGGAAACACAGGATCTTTTCTCCCTTAGGAATAATCCATCAAGCCTGGCGGGTTTAGGGTGGGTGTGTTTATGTGCTTCAAAAGAAAAGAGGAGGAGAAGGAGGTAAGAAGGGACAGAATAGGGTCAGAAAGGGATATTTGTTCTTCTTTGTACTTTGTCTGCTAACTATGTCATGTCTATATTAATTGTTTCCAAATTAGTGCAAGTAGTAAGAGTTGCATACCCAAAATGACTTTGTCGATTACCTCCATTCATTAATCAAAGCAGAAACAAGAGTCTCCAGCTCCAGCCTGGTACAATTTCAGCTTGGAGGAAAGACTGTATTCTCATTAAGGTCTTAAGCTTGGCTTGTTTCTTAGTTACCCAAAATTAAAATGACCAATCTTATATTAAATATGATTAATCTTTTTGTTATTTATTCAAAATAATTTATTGAGGGCATGCTATTTTAATTACTTTTTATCAGATCTATGGAAGGAACAAAAAATGTTTATCAGCTTAAACGTCCCCCTGCAGAGAGGCCTTCCATGTACATCCAGTGTAAATGTAGCTCTCCAGCCACTTGCTACACAACATTGTCACTATATTTTCTACACAACATTGTCACTCAGTATATATCCTTTGATTAGTGATGTGTGTATATTTATCTTGCTTATTTTCTGCACAACATTGCCACTCACTATATTTCCTTTGATTAGTGATGTGTTTATATTCATTTTCCTCGAGTAGAATTTAAGTTCCGTGACAGCAGAACCTTGTATCTTGTTCATCTCTATATCTCTAGCATTTGGCACCATGTCTGGTACGTGATAGGTAGTCAATAATATTTGTTGGCTGAATGAATGATGGAATGATTAATTTATTGTATAAGCCTCACAAAATACTCTACAAATACTTAGTTTGCCAGGCTGCTATGACAAATATCACACAGTGGG
Source organism: Cabassous unicinctus (assembly GCA_029593785.1). NCBI lineage: Eukaryota > Metazoa > Chordata > Mammalia > Cingulata > Chlamyphoridae > Cabassous > Cabassous unicinctus. Next base: position 56,375 of record JAQZBX010003363.1, read on the forward strand.
TTGGCTTAAACAATGGAATGTACTGGCTCATGGTTTTGAGGCTAGGGGAAGTCCAAAATCAAGGTATCAGCAAGGAGATGCTTTCTTTCTGAAGTTTGTAACATTTTGGTGCTGGCTTCCAGCAATCTTTGGAGTTCGTTGGATTATATCCCTGCCTCGTGTCACATGGCAATGCCCTCTCTTTTCTCTCCAGGCTTCCATTGACTTTGGCTTTCAGCTTCTCCCTGTGGCTTACTCTAACTATGTCTGAATTTTTCCTGCTTGTAAAGTACTCAGTAATCTCTATCAAGGCCCACCCTGCTTCAGTTGGCCACACTTTAACTAAAAATAACATCGTCAAGAGGTACTACTAACAGTGGGTTCACATCCACAGAGATGTGGATTAAGATTAAGAATGTGTCTAAATTGGGGTGCATAATTCCATCCACTACAGATACCATTCTGCCCTCCTTGAGCTTACCATGTGGTTGGGAAGATACAGCACACAGAAGAAAATAATTAAGCTCAGTACTGGGCAATGTATAATTAAGAGCTAACATGAGTGATATTAAGAGACAATTAAAAAAAAAAAGACTGAATTCAAAGAAGGGAAGATCCTTGTCAGCAAGAGGGTTGGGAAATGACTTATATAGGGGACTTGTGTCAGGCTCTTCTTTCACTGCCTTGTTTCATTGTGGAAGACTGACTAGGTGGGGTCTCTTTCCCTTTGCCTTCTGTGATCTGTATCTCTCTGTCTTACGTACATCTCTGCAGATGAGGAGGAGGAGAAACTTTTCTTGGGAGAACAGTGAGGTTTGGTTTCTGCTGAATGAAGGCACTGCCTCCTTTGAGTTATTCTCTTGCATCTTGGGGATCATCAGCTCTTCATTGCGTAGGGAAAGTGACTCGTTTAAGCTATTTTATACTTAGTGACTTTAGTGTTCTATTTCACTGACTGTAAGAAATGTAATTTTATTAATTAATTTAGCAATCTTTTTTAACTTGAGGAAAACAGTGAAAACCTAGATTATCTCCCACCAAAGCAATTCCTCCTAAAGAAGCTAGAAGACTTTAAGTGATTGCACCTTTAATTGGTATTAAAAACTAAATATAACTACGTAAGAGGAAATGGATAGGAAAGCTGGTGTAGAGTGAGGTTTTCTCATCCCTTTCGTTCTCCTGCTTCTGGCTTTCAAGTGAGGGGAGGTGCATATCAAATGTGAGGCTACCTGGGGCTGTTCTCTGAGCTCTGTTTCTAGGGCTGACCTTGAGCAAGTAACATTATCACTGTGAGACTAAATTCAAAATGGAGTTGTAATAGCCCTTAAAATATGTTTAAGTTCTGAAACACTGCTCAAACAACATCTTACCTTTAATTCTAATTTGTGAAATGGAAAGGCAAAGCAAGAGGCTAGAGTTGAGGAGTGAGATGTTCGAGTATGTGTGTGTATGCTTGTGTGTGTACATGTGTGTATGTGTACATGTGTATATTGTGTGTATGTGTGTGTGTATGCCTGAAATCCACCAGCTTCAATCCTTATTCCCTACCCCCCACCAAGGGGGACTCTAGAAAAACAGTTTGGAAACCACAAATCCATTGCAATAGAAAGACAGCCTCTCCTGCCCTGAATCGTAGGAAAATTTGTGAATGAGGTAATTCATCCACAAGTTTTTATAAAGTTACATTTTTGTTAATATAATAATAATTATGTAAGAAATATGAGGACATATCTGGTTGTAAAAAGTTTAATCAATGCAGGTGTATCAAGAGTAAAAAGCATAAGGCCCAGTTTTAGTTTGCCAAAGGGCTGCCAATGCAAAGTACCAGAAATGGGTTGGCTTTTATAAAGAGGATTTATTTGGGGTAAAAGCTTACAGTTCCAAGGTCATGAAAAGTCCAACTCGAGGAACCATAAGAGGTGTCACGTGATGAAGCAAGATGACTGTCGATCTCTGCTGAGGTCTCCGCCTTACTACAGCTGTAGGCAAACCTGGCATAGGGCTCTTCTCTCAGTCTCATGGGCTCCGCTTTCTTCCCAAGGTCAGCTGAAAGCTATCAGGCATATGGCTTGTCTCTCCTGGGCCTCAGCCCCTTGAGCCTCTCGGAGTCTCCTATCCTTGTAGCTCAGCTGTGGGCAAAACTAGAGACCTTTCTCTCACATGGCAGGATCAAATATGGTAGCTCCCTTTTTCTGTGTCTCCGTTTTTATCAGACCCAGCAAGAGAGCACAGACTCAACCTGACTCATGCCTCACTGACTAGTCCAACTGAAAGGGTTTCACACCCACAGGAATGGATTTAGTTCACAAACCGTACGCTTTCTCTTTTTGGGATTCATAAAAGAATTTCCAAACTACCACAGACCCCCTTCGTCTTGTACCCTCCTCCCATCTCCCAAGCCCTTGCCCCAAACTCTACTGTGAGTTTGGTATGTAACCTTCCAGATCTTTCCTTTTGTATTTATTTTATGTATACATGGGGGAGGCGTTTACATAAATTGGATCATGTTATAGTTATTATTCTATGATTTACTTTTTTCACTTAGTATGCCTTAGAGATCTCTCTGTATCAGCACAAAATACCTAATTCTTTCTAAGGGCTAAATAGTGCTAAAAGTGTATGAGAACTCCCCTTTGCCCCATGTCATCAAGACCCCCGGAAACTGTCAGTCTTAGAAATGAATTTGGTATTCTTGTATTGTTATAGTTTATTTTTTCTGCTTGCTCATTCAGTTGACCACTTGTTTATTGGAAAGATAGGTTTTCTGTTATCTGTTATGTTGAAGATCATCTAAGGTCTAAACAGGGGTGAACATTTTAACTATGGAAATTGTTTAACAGAACTATTGATTGTTATGCCTTATGTCTCTGATAAGAAATTTAGGCCATGTAACCTATAAAGCATTTTATTCTGGGATGCAAACAGATTTTCATGGATTCATCATCATTAGCGCCCTTGAATAGAGGATATTTTATTAACTAGAGGAAAATTGTAGTTCTCATGATAAAGTATAAATAGATTATTAATTAATAAGTGCAATGATTATCATTCCCAACTTGATTTTAAATTGCCAAACCCAGGAGTTATAAAGTTATTGACTTTTTAACCACTTTATCAATCTGTGAGTTAAGTAGAAATATTTTTCCTTTAAAAACAAAACAAAGCAAAACTGAGTGTCAAGCTCCAACTTCTTATTTCATGTATTGCTATATCAAGTAAGTTGCTAAACCAATCCATCATAAGGAGGCACAAATCTCCTAAGTAAATGCCAGTAAAAAGAAATAGAGTTAGTATGATTAATAATAATTTTAATTTATAGCACTCTCCTTCCCAAAGATGCTTCGCAAACATTTGAGCCAAGCTGCAGTTTCAAACCACAGTGAAACAGATATGTAAACTTGCTAAAAAATAATAAAATATGAGCCACATATAGTGGTCCCTCATATTCCAAGATGACATGTTCGTATTATATAGTTATCAGTTCAACAAGTTTTTACTGCGTTTTATTTGTTCTTCCCAAAGCCTTATTTTTGATAGATGGTGTGTAAGATATACAGGGAGCGTCCTTTCAATATCGTGTGAGTGATGAAAGGCAAAACAAAACACTTTATCAAATCACACTGCATACATCCCTATAAATTTGGAGAGTGATGAATCTGTAGACCCATAGAACTTGGCATGTCATGTATTCATCAAAGGTAAAGCCTCAAACATCTCAAACACTGCTGGTGACAGGAAGGCTGATCTTACTTGGGAAAAAAAAAGTAATTACCCTATGAAACTATTCCTATACTATAAGAATTCTTTGTAAGATTGAGCCATTGACTGCAGAGGTTGATTTCAGAGTTGTATAGAAAATTTCATATGAATATTTCTACAGCAGATGATGTTGCCATATTCTTCTATTGTTGAATGAAGTTAAGTTGGTTTACAAAAATGGTCAAAAACACCTACTATGTGTCATGCTATATCTAGTATTTATAGCTGCTAATGAAGATCCAACTGAAACACTTATTTTATTTAGAATACACAAAAAGGACTAGATCTTCATTTTCCCCATCCTGCCCGAAGAAACCAAAAGACAATGATTTCTCCCATCACCGCTATTTTGCAAATATGGACAAGAAGCATATAGACCTAGCATTGTTTCCTAATGGCAAGGTTCCCACCTGATACCTAATTGGATGTGAATCTTATCCCTTGTAGCTGGGTGAGCAGACTAATAAATTATTGCAGGGTCCATGGGTATGGAAGGATCAGATAATAATCATCTTACTTATCTACTTCAATGGCTCAAGATTTTTTTTTTTTTTAAAGATTTATTTGTTTATTTATTTATGCCCCCCTTGCTGCTTGTGTTTGCTGTGTCCACTCGCTGTGTGTCTTCTCCGTGTCTGCTTATCTCCCCCTTGCAGTGAGGTCCCGCTGCATCAGCCCACCACGCCGCGTGGGCTGGCCTGCCCTCACAAGGAGGCCCCGGGAAGCGAACCCGGGGCCTCACACATGGTAAACGGGGGCTCTATCGATTGAGCCACACCCGCTTCCTGTTGTGAGGTCTTGCTGCATCAGCCCATCGGGCCGCGCGGGCCGGCCTGCCCTCACAAGGAGGCCCCGGGAAGCGAACCTGGGGCCTCCCATATGGTAAACGGGAACTCTATCCATTGAGCTACACCCGCTTCCCAAGATTTTTTTAAAAGATCACTATTGTCACCAATTCCTGAAATACCTAAGTTGCATCCTGGGAACATTAGGAGAATGATGGCAATTTTAGGGACCTCGTGCCCTGTGAGTGAAATGGGAGAGAATGAGTCTTGTCCAGCTCCTGGCCTTGCCCACAAGTGACCTTGCTCTCACCTTTCTACTGTAAGAGGGTTCATAGATTGGACATGATACCTAAGGGAGTCCATGATTTTGTTCAGTTTCTAATTATTTAGTTAGTAGGGGAGCCTCACTTTAAAAGCCTTTTTAGTTTGTTTCTTACAGGTCTGTAATTCCATCAGTACAGTATGGTAAGTAGTGACAGCCTTTTTCCTTCTCTTTTCTTCAGCAATTTTTTATTGCCCTTTGATAATTAAAAATAAAAGCTATATTTAATTGAGAGAGATGTCTCCAAAATCAACAAGAAACTTTATTTTGGTGGATAGCACCTGTTTATGTAAGAACCCTGGCTTCTTTCTATAATATCCTGGTAATTTTGATGTTTGCATGAGAAGCTGTATGGCAATGAGGAAATTAGAGGGAAAACACCCATTCTTTTGTAGGGTTATAAAGACATTAGAGATAGAACAGATTTCTCTTCTATGGTAGCTCTGTTTTCACCTGAATTTCCTAAATTAGGTAATAATATTACTTAACATACCTTTAAAAAAGTAGCAAACAGTGTTGTTTGGTGGTATATAATTATTTTAAGGCAGATAATGTCTATAGCAAGCCAACTAGACATAATGTCAAATATTAGTAATAATCAATACTGTTGAAGGGGGAAAAAGTATTCTGGAAAGTTCTACTCATTCTCCTTAGTTAAAATCAATTATCAGTTAATGTCATTAAAAGTAACTGTTCTGAAGAGCCCAATCACCTTCTCCTCTCTGCTCCTTTCAGAATTTTCTCCTTCCATTTGTGTTTCCTCTGGAAGATAAACCTTTTGGGTTATATCCTTTCTAAAATGCATGTATGATAACATATAAAAGCAGGTGCTACTGACACTGTAAAATATTTTCATTTAGTCTGAGCCCAGTTAAATTTAATGATGCAAACCCAAAGCTACATTTTCAAATGAAAATTGCATGTATGTGCATGTGTGTTTGGATGATTATATTTATACAAGCTTGTTTCTTTTATCAAAACGGATACCCTAAAATGGCTCTTTGTTGTGTATCCTGGTTAGATATATAATGAGTAGTTATTTTTAATTTTTTAACTAGTACATATTACTTTTCATTTCATGTCTTAAAGAGAAGTAAAAAGACTTACTGATACTCAAGATGTTTGGTAATAATAATAACTGGATTTTTAAATTGGTTACTATGTTTGAGGCACCCTTCTTTAAATATATTATCTCATTTTATCCTAACAACCACCTTATGAGGTTAGGGTGAGTTCCATTTTACAGATGGAAAAAGTAAGGCTTAGAGAAGCTAGGTAGGAGCTTCACCAAGGTCACCATACTTTGTGCAAATGGTAAAGCCTGGATTTAGACCAGGTCCAACTGACTCAAACATCTGAATTCTTTCTTTCTTTTTTTTTTTTTTTGAGGTACTAGGGGTCGGGGATTGAACCTAGGACCTCGTATGTGGGAAGCCGGTGCTCAACCACTGAGCACATTGGCTCCCCTGAGTTGGTTTTTTCGTTTGTTTGCTTGTTGTTTGTTTTTTGTTTGTTTTTAGGAGGCACCGGGAACCGAACCCAGGACCTCCCATGTGGGAAGCAGGCACTCAACCACTTGAGCCACATTTGCTCCCCATGAATTCTTTACTCCTGTCTCTCATTGCCTTAATTTTTCCCAGTCCTACCTGAGAAAGTCCTACATATTCTACAAAAGAGATTTGCAGTTAGCGGCAGAACAGTGCCTGCAATTTCCTGTGGGATAGGAACCCTCCCCATCTTTGCAGATTCCCCTCAGCCAATCCATCTTGGCCCACAGTGTGGTCCAGCCTCCGTATCGTTAATCCTGCCACTGAGCCAGGCTGTTTCCCACCTCAGCACTCTGGCATTCCATTACCCTGCCTGGATGCTCTTCCCCTGGCCAAACCCTCCTCACCCTTCAGATCTGACCCCACAGGTCACCTGCTCTGAGCCATCCTCCCTGACCACCCCCCCACCCCCAATTTAATTGAGTTTGTTTTCTGTTACCTTCTTCCATAAGACCCTTTTCATTTCTTTATTTCAAGTTGTAAGTATATTTTTATCTGCTTAGTCATTTAATTCTTTTTTCCTCAGGAGACTGCAACTCAGTAAGGTCACTTGCCTCTCGAGGGGCAAGAACAGGCATGTGCCTGGGGCTCAGATATTTATTAAATACATGAACTGAGTCCCAAGCTCTAACTTTTCCTCGCAGATAAGTTTAAAGGACCAATTCCTTGATTAGTGGGCCTTTGATTACAGAAGAAAAGCATCGTCATTATTGAAAGTTTGAAAAGCTCAGAAAAACACAAAGAAGATCCCAAACTCAGTTTGACTAGTCTAGTTTATATAGCATAATATTTATAATCTCTTTGCTTAGCTTGCCTTTCTCCAGTATTTCTACCTTTTTATTATATATAAAATGCCATCTCCTCCTTGAAGCCTATCCAGATTACTTCATTAGAATATGACCTCTAATCTCCAAAATGAGAAAGTACTTTGCACCCCATACTGCCTTAATCTTGCCCCCGTTAATCATCTGATTTTATCCTCCCTCCCTCTCTCCCACTCCACCCCCTGCTTCTTGATAATGATCTCCTAGAGGAGGGCAAGGGGCATAGCTTTTCATCTGGATATTGCACACAGAGCCTGGCCCAGCACCTGTAGTACAGTACACATTTAATATATGTCTGCTGAATTAATTAGTACATATTAATGTGTGGCCTGTTGACTGTAACTGACTAGCATCGTTTTCATATAAGACACATAGAAAATAATTATATAAGTTGCCAGGATCCAGTTCACTGGCCAGCCATGTCATGTCTGGGTTCCTTTTTTATGGTGATGCCAATGTGCTTGGAAGAGACAAATGTTTATTCCATGCATAATCAAGCCAAATTGCAGTTGGCTTAGGTACCTTTGTACAAACTAATCATACCATTGTTCTGACAGTATTTCAACTCTGTATCCTGTCTCAGTGGTTCTCAAGCTTCAGTGCCTTTAAGTCAGATAAAGGATTGGGGCAAAAAAAAGGTAATTCTCATGAAGATTAAGGCTCTACTTGCAGATTTGTCCAGTGTTTGCATGTACACCCCTTAAATCACTGCACTCCTCAAGTAAAAGTCAAGGAAACACCTGTGACAAGGCATCAGCTTAATCAAATAACAATTCTGGGGCATGGCTTTAGTGTAATGGTTAAGCCTGCAGGATAGGGAGCCAAACTCTAGCTTCTCACTTGTCTTGGTTTGCCTGGCTGCTATAACAAATACCACAAAGTAGAGTGGCTTCAACAACAGGCATTTATTAGCCCGTAGTTTTGGAGGCGAGACGTCCAAAATCAACACCTTGGCAAGGCCATGCCTTCTCCCGAAAGTCTGTAGCATTCTGGTGCTGGCTCGCCACAATCCTTGGGGTTCCTTGGCTTGCATTGCTGCCTCCCAGCACAGGGCCATCTCTCTCTCTCCTTGTGTCTGCTCTCCCGGTTTCCACTGACTTCAAGCTTCTTTCTGTATGTCCTTCTCTGACTGGCTGTGTCCACATTTTTCTGCTTATAAAGAACTCCAGTAGTAGGGACTCAGTTGGCCTACACCTTAACTAAAAATAACATCTTCAAAAGTCCTATTTATAAATGGGTTCACACTCACAGGAAAGCAGATTAAGATTAAAAACACGTCTTTATGAGGTATATAATCCAGTCTTCCACGTCACTTACTTGCTGCAAAGGCCAGATTCAAATCCAGCTTCATTACACTGTAAATAGGAGACAAATTAGCTCCTTCTAAGTCTTGGCTTCTATCTCTGAGAAAAAGCATAATGACAAAATCTACTTCAGACAGGGGTGGTAAATAAATAGATAATCCAATCAAAATGTTTAGCACATTGTTTGCCATATACATGTTTGATAAATAATAGCTATTATTAAAATTTAGCCAGTAGTGCAATTATAAAGTATTTGTCTTTTTGTGTCTGGCTTGCTTCACTCAACATAATGTCCTCCAGGTTCAGCCATGTTGTCATATGCTTTACAACTTCATTTCTTCTTACAGCGGCATAATAGTCCATTGTGTGAACACACCACAATTTGTTTATCCAGTCATCGGTTGATGGACACATGGGTTGTTTCCAACTTTTGGCAATTGTAAATAACACCACTATTAACATCAATGTGCAGATATCTGTTCGTGTCACTGCTCTCAGTTCTTCTGGTTATATACCCAGTAGTGGTATTGCAAGGTCACGTGACAAATCTATGTTCAACTTCCTTAGGAATTGCCAAACAGTCCTCCACAGTGGCTATACCATTCTGCATTCCCACCAACAGTGAATAAGCATTCCTATCTCTCCACATCCTCTCTAACATTTGCAGTTTTCCAACTTTTTAATAGCGGCCAGTCTAATAGGTGTGAAATGATATTTCATTGTAGTTTTGATTTGCATTTCCCTAATCGCTAGTTATGTTGAACATTTTTTCATGTGTTTCTTTGCCATTTGTATTTCTTCTTTGGACAATTGTCTTTTCAAGTCTTTTGCCCATTTTTTAATCAGATAGTTTGTCTTTTTATTGTTGAGTTGTATGATCTCTTTA
>JAQZBX010003364.1:0-65685 GCA_029593785.1 Cabassous unicinctus
AAAAAAAAAAAAAAGTAAAAATAAGATTTCCATGAATACTCAGTGTAAATCACTGTCTAAATCCAGCAGTTGTGAGAGCTTCGGCAGTGTGTCAGTTGATTTTCTACTTTATTTGGAAGTCACTGACAGTGTGTATGTGTTTGATAGCACCCTGCTGGCTAAGAGGTTAAGAAATGAAGTGACACCAGAGAACAAAAAATAAAATACCCCCATGGCTTGGCTGTGCCTCTTTCCCAGTGGAGCTTAGACTTTGCAGAGAAAAACTTTGATGAGTTGCTAACTTCTACTCTCTTAGATTCTGATAAATATTGAGTCAACCACAATATTTTATTGACCCAGAAATTCAGAATACAGGCTTTTGGAGTTCTATGAGATTCTTTTTCTGAGTAAATCACATTATACATTGATTTATCTTGTCTTTTAGATGATCATTAATAATCAATGATATGACATAGCCTCAGGATTATAGAAGACACTCATGGTAAACGGGGGCTCTATAAGTTGAGCCACACCCGCTTCCTGTTGTGAGGGCTTGCTGCATCAGCCCACTAGGCTGCACGGGCCGGCCTGCCCTCACAAGGAGGCCCCGGGTTCGCTTCCCATATGGTAAACGGGGGCTCTATCGACTGAGCCACTCCCACTTCCCTATATCACTTTTTAAAAAAGTATTTATTTAACAATGTTTCCTTCTTTGATTATCTGTTGTTGCTGTTGAATCACAATTAGGGACTTCGGGAATTTTTGTGGAATAATGAGATTTGCAACTACATAGTTCTATACAGCTTAATAAAGTTGTTTCTTCCATACCCAGCCACCCACCCTCAAACCTCTACCCTCTATGAGAAGAATAAAGCCAGCTCATATGAAAGTATAATAAAAAGAACTTGAGGTCTGCAATACAAATATAGATTCTATGAATATAGATGGCTTGGAAAGACACATTTATTTTTCCTTCATCTGATGAATCTTGGAGACCCTAGACAAAGAGAGATGAAGAGAAACCAAGACTGGTGTCAGACAAAAGTCTGTGTACAAACAGTGCCTTTTCAAATCTGACCTCTACTTCTGACATGCCATGTAATTTTGGTCAAGGTACCGACATTTAAAGTGTTATATAACTTGTCTTCTAAAAATAAATTACAAATTACTGGGGATCTTATAATTTTCTCTTCAAACTCATGTAGATAGTCAAAAATAGACAAAAGTCAGGGGCTCTATTGCTAGTTTTATTATAATGTGACCAAATGAACATTGTATTAGGAAAACCGTGCAAACAGGAGTGTTTTGTATATCAGACTCAGTATAACATTAGATCTCTTTCAACAGGAACTCTTGGATCAGTTTCCAAAATTTATCTAAATACCACTAAGAGGCATTAAAGAAAGCAAATTGGCCAAGGTTCATTGTTGAAAGGCAGTAAATTCATTTTTCTATTTCTTTTGCTAAACTAATATTTGCCCAATGTTAGGTAAACACAAGTTCATTGTGGGAATGAAAGGATGGTAATGGTATCAGAGATAGTCATAGGGTGTTTTCAGCCTATTATGTAAGATGCTATCGTATTCACTTATTATAAATTTTCAAGTAGTATCTCAAAACCTGCAAAATGTTAATTCTGAGAAAATCAAAGCTGCCCCTTCCTAATATGACTCTATAATATAAAGATAAATTACACTTATTTTCAAGAAATTCTTTTAATGTCCAAGAATTGAGCATTTGGGCCCAAATATAGAAGCATTGTAAGCTTTATAAAGCCAGATAAAGATAAAGGGCACATGTGGGAAATGTTTGGTAGTATTGGCTTCCTTGTATGAGCATATTTTATCCCATAGTACAGAGATTTAATGTTGTACCTTGTTCTAAAGACTTATTTCCCAGATTTTCTATATTTTTATTCCTTTGAGACATTGCCACACTTCAGCTGGGTAGACTATTATTTAAAAATCCTGATCATGTCACTCCTGAGTTACAAACCCTAATCTGTTCCTCACTGTCATCAGGGAAAAAAATCTGATTCTTTAATGATCATAAAGGGCCCTTTCAGATCTGACTCATGGTTTACTTCTTCAATCAAATCTCTCACTGGTTTCTACCTTGTAGTCATTCATTTATTATTCTTTCATTCCATCAACAGTCTCTTTCTGAGTCAAATATTTACCTAAACTGTGAGGATATAAATGTAAATTGGATGTATATTATCCTTGCTCTCTTGAAACTTAAAGAGTAAGGAAACATTCATGTCCTTGCACAACACAACTATTGAGCACTTGCAGTGTGCCAGCCACTGATCTAGGCACTGAAGATGTAACATTCATGTTATATAAACAGTGAAAAATATATCATGGTTTGGGGATAGAGACTTTTTAATAAATAGGCAGTAAGCAATGAAATGCAAAAATAAATAAATGATTTCCAATTGTGGTACTTTATAGTATAGGGATTCTTAAGGCTGCCATGATGGAGAATAATACAAGGGGGTGTAATCATTTAAATACATCCATGAAGAGGTGATATTTAAGCGCATTAAAGGATAAGATTGAACCCATCATGCTGGCCATGACTCTGAGCTAAAAAAGGACTTGGAATGTTCAAGGATCTGAAGAAAGGCCCCAGTGACTGGAGAATAGTGAACATCTAAGGGGTCCTGTCAAAGTAAGAAGCAGGTAAATCATGCTTAAAGGCCATAATAAAGAGTCAGTACTATATACTCTAAACATATTGACTTCCCAGAAGGTGCCATGCTTTCAATTTTCTTGGACCTTTGCATGCTCTGTTCTTCCCTAGCTTCTCCTCCCCTCCTCAAAGTTTCCCCCTTTTTTCCTTTACCCCTTGTTTTAGAGCTCCTACTTTATATTCTCATAACTGTCCTCTTTTGCCTCAGTTGTGGCATTTCATGCTATATTGTAAATTGCATACTTGTCTGAATCCCCCCATAGGCTCTGGTTTCTATGGGCAGGAATCATTTCATTTGAACCTTTCTAACACTGGCACCTAACACAATTGCTGGCACATAGCAAACACCTGGCAAATATTTGCAGAACAAATGTATTCATTTCCTAGTGTCAGCTCTGCCTCAATGCCTTTCATTCAATGCTCAGCTAGTTCAGTTCTTGAAATGTCAGTCATCACCAAAGCCAAGCAGCAGCGTTAGACATGGTGATTGCTCTCCTAAATGCCTTCACTTCCAGCTGGGATCCTGGACCAGGCACTGAAGCCAAGCTACAAGTGACCTAATTAGTCCTCTGATTATTTCCAAAAAAATTGGGGGAATAATTATGAATTGGAATGGCCAAAAACTGGGCCATGCATCGTTTGATGAAAGCTGAAATGTGTAGGGTGCCAGATGCAAGTCTTTTAGATAGCATCAATAGTTTCCAAAACAAAGTAGTTTGCATTTTAATTGTTTTCTGGAGCTTTTATCAACAAAATATGTTCATTGACTAATCAGATCTTTGTACCAAATTAGAAATTGCAGTGTGTTGGCTACAGAAATGAGACACAAAATCTCTCCTTCTGGCCCGGACAGCAGAATTCAGCCAGATGCTGTGTATCTCTTTCCAGAGACCAATTCTGGGGCTAAATAACAGTGAGCTGCCCTCAAATCCATGCTTCTAATCAATGTCAGGAAGTGGATGCCAAGAAGGCAATCCTCCCAGAGGAATCGGTAGTTAACGGGCTTTTAATACTTTTTTCTGAAGACTCATCTCTTACTTCATAGTCAGTTTCTTGGTGAGTCTGATGGCTATTGTCACAGATAAGTTAACTAATATTCTCTTGATGTTTTATTTACTCAAGGGAAAAGCCAGGAACAAGAGATTCTTTAATCAAGACAACATTCATGGAGTGGCTGATGAGTTTAAAATTTAGCACCATTTATTTGAGATGGTGGTGATTGTTACTAAGAAATTACCCTTTTGAATACTCTGGCAGGTGACTAAGATACAATATCATGTAAGAATTTCTTTGAGGGCTTACATGTCAATCTAAAGCACTGAAATAGCTATTGAAACATTTCTTTGCTTGGATGAAACACAAACATCCGTGCACAAATGTATAGTTGCATAGAACCTATGCATTTATATATACCTACTTGGTTAGGTCCTATAATACGTGGTTCTGGCATGAATATTAGTGACACCAGGATACAGCATGAGAATCCAAATAGACCGAAAGATACTGACTAATACTAGAATCAAAATGGTTAAAGACCATGTGTGCTAAATTTTAGCTGACATTTGAAGAAAGCCAGGTCTGCTTCTTCAGTTTACTTGTATAAAAGGGGAAAACTAACAGCCATGCCCACTATTGAGAACTTTCAGGTTTTTTAAAAAGCTTTTTAAACCTTTGCCTTGGTCCTGTGTGTATAGATGCTCACAGTGACATCAAAGACTTAGCTAATACCAGAAGAACAGGATTAAAAAGGAGCTAGAAAATTACATGCAAATATCTAGAGTACTACAACTTTAAGGTTGTTCATTTTTACCTTCTGCATTCCTTAAATTGGTTCTCTCTTTCAGAGTTTTAACATTCCAGTAGAGTTCTGCACATTTATTCTGCTTCAGTAGAAGTGACAGACTTTCTATAAAACCTCTCCCTGTTCACATAAATATATGTAGGTTCTTATTTTGTGTATAAACTTACTGTACACATTACTGATCAGGTAAACATTTATCTTATTTTAAATGTTTACATGTATCCATCTAAAGTGGTCTGGAATCACTTCAGTCAGAGGATAAGCATATATTTTAGATGAACACCCCATTTCTTTCCTTTACTGCAGCACATGCCTACTCTATAAAAACTTTTTCCTTCTCTTTTATTTCTGAGTATAAATTCTCCCTCCTTTCTAGGAGCAGATTCAGTTCTTTGTGGGTCTTGAAGCTTATACACTTTTAGGGGGCCCATATAAGAAAATGACTACAGCATTCCAAATGAAGAAGTATGACAGTGAATATTTATTTATAAAGAAAAGAATAACAACAAACTCCATATTTCAGAAGTTGAGAAATACCATCACACAATCTAGAAAAATAACATTTTTTAAATTTAACTATTATACAACTCATACTTTTTTCCTGTATTTTTTTATTCAAAAATATTTATTGCTCATTTACTCTACACAAAGCCTGGTGCTAGGTACCGTGGGACATTTAAGGCGGAATTAGTAGTCTCTGCCTACAGGTTTGTAATCCTGTGTGGTAATTAAGGCATATGTAAGCATGTGCACCTAGCAAGCCACAGCTTATTTAAAACTTTTCTTAAATAAGTGCAAACAATAGTTTTATCAATCAGTTTGTATATTTTTTTTTCCGTGTAGTTTATTGAAGTTGTGAACTTATAACACAATCATGCACATGTGTGGAATTCCCATACAACACTCCTCCACCAACACATTAAATTTTTGTGGAATATTTGTTACAAATTATCAGATAACATTATCAGACTATTACCACTAACTATGGTCTACCGTGTAATTTGGTATATTTTTCCATACTTTTTCCTGTATTTTTTGGCTGTATTCTTTATCATCTCTTCATATAACAATTATTTTGTAATATTGATTAACATGAAAGGATAAAACAAAATTCAGTCTTTCCTCTAGCATGGTTATTAAAATTTTATTTTTTTAAAATTTTGATAGGTTAGGACATTTTAAAAATAAATTTCACGAAACTATTTGATTGTATGAAATGGGCCATTCCAAAGGAGGTACCCTGAACCTTAAAATGCATGAGCCTCACAGTGACTGTAACACTTCTCAGTATGGCCAAACTTTTCTCTTGCTGTAGGGCCTGTCCTTTTATACATGAGGGAAGACTTTATCTCTGCGTTTAATTATGTCTCAATTAAGGTATGATAATTTAGGCAATCTCTACAGACCCTCTGCTTATTGCTGATGTCATTCATTATATCCTTCACTTGGCAGCAAATTTCTCTTAACTCCTTGCACCTTTGCAGCAGTCCTTGATGGGAATAGAAGAGTGAAGCAGAGGCTGGCTGGATTTAACCCAGATTCAATAATTTTATTCCAGGGAAACTACCTGTTGCCTCTGTTCTGGTCCACTGTGGGTTTTCAGGTTAGGTCATTTTTTTTTAATGTAGAGACAAATAATCAAGTTTGGATTGAATTGTAGAAATTGGGGCTAGGAAAAGACTTAAAAAGTTTTTGAGACCTGACCCTAATCTCATTCCACTTAGTTGGTTGTTGTTGCTGGTTTTCTTGACAACTTTATATTTAGAAATAATTTTAAACACCAATATTACAAGAATAATGCAAAAATTGTACAAGTACCCCTTATCTAGATTTACCATTTATTGACATTTTCCCCTTTTTATCATTCTATATATATATATATCATCTATCTACCTATCTATCCATCATCCATCTCTCACTTACCATCTACCTATCTAAGTTTTTCCTGAACCATTTAAGAGTAAGATGCTGAAATACTACCTTACTACCCCTAAATACTTCTAAGAACAAGGGCATTGTCTTATATAATTACAGCACAATTATCAAAATCAGGAAATATAACATTGCCAAATTTTGCCACATGTCAGTTTTCTTTTTCCTGATCTACACTTCATTCCAACACAATGCAATTAGTTTTCATGTCTTTTTAGTCTCTAATCTGGAACAGTTCCTCAGTCTATCTTTATCTTTCATGATGTTAAAATTTTTTGAAGAGTAGAAGCCAGTTATTTTGTTGACACTTAATCTGGTTTGAGTTTCTTTTTTTTCTTTTAAAGATTTATTTTTTATTTATTTATTTCTACCCATCTCATTTGTGCTCGCTGTCTGCTCTCTGTGTTTGCTTGTCTTCTTTTTCTTTAGGAGGCACCAGGAACTGAACCCGGGACCTCCCATGTGGAAGGGAGTCACCTAATTGCTTGAGCCACTTCTGCTCCCTGTTTGTTGTACTTCCTCGCTGTGTCTCTTGGTTGAGTCATTTCACTGTGTCATCTTGCTGCATCAGCTCGCCACACCAGCCTGTCACCTCAGCTCGCTGTCTTGCTCATCTTCTTTAGGAGTCACTGGAACTGAACCCTGGCCTCCCATGTGGTAGGCGGGAGCCCACTTGCTTGAGCCACATCCACTTCCCTTGACAGTTTCTTTTAAATGATTAAAACACTTCCTCATTAGTTTCTTTCCCGATGTCTCTTAGATGTAAATGTCTTTGTTTTACTCCACTCCCTTATAATTGCTATAGTCACCCTGAATGACAGAACAGATGTGGAGTATATAGCATAGAGTTTGATGTATAGAGGATACTTGATAAATAGTAGTTCCCTTCATTTCTATCTTCCTTCTGTGTGTTGCTAGTTCCTTTCACAGTTATAATATGTTGTTCAGTCTGGCTACTTCCTGCATCACTCCAGGGAAATTATTGTTGTTGAAATTTTTGATGACCTCTGAAATTCTAGGGTCAGAAATATTGTCTCATTCTTTAACTTATTGCCAATTGAAAGACTTCACTATGTTCTCAGGCCCTTGTTTCTGTGAAAATACATATTCCCCGGGATCTTGTCACATCTTACCTTTTCCAGCATTTCTCCCATACTCTTACCTGTGACTGCAGGTTTTCCTCCTGCCCTGCATTCTCTCTTTTTCCATTTCCTTGCAAGGGACATGCTCTATAATACTTTCTATTATTACTCATTTTTTAAGCCTGTGTTTCATTTCCCATCATTTAATTCAATATGCAGAGATAGAGTTTTTAGCCTTATCTCTCTTTGCTTTTTTCTCTACTTAGTATTCTGGTCTTTTAAATACTGACCATATTCTGTGCATATTCCTGGTCAGCAGTTTGGGAATATCATTTTATTTTTCCCATATATTCCCTTCCTTGATGTTTGCCTGCTAATTCTCTGAAATCAATATTTCTATCACTTTCTCTATGGTTTAAACTCCCATTTTTAGTTACACACACAGCCGGAATGCTTCCAGGTTCCTAACATGATGACATCCTCCTTCAACCTATATTTTGTGTTTTTGTCCATGTGAATATATCTACATCTGCTTTTAGTGCATACTGAGAACTTTGGGTTGAGAATATATTTTTCTGAAAGGACAAATATATCCTTCAGGAACAATATTCACTTGGGTAAGACATACACGGAATTTGTTGGATTAGTGTTATACTTGCTGCCCATCTTCTCATGCATGCATATACCATTAAACTTTCTCTGAACTAACCTATTTATGACTCAAAGACCTGTTATGTATGCAATATCTTTTTCCAAAAAGATATAAAGGATATATATTTACAGGAACTCAGAGGGTACAATTAACATAGATTAGAAGCAGATGAGATAGTGGGGGGAAGGGGGAGAAGTCACATAGAATAAAACCTAAAATGAAGCAAAAATATATAAAACATACCACCTTGTAATCTAAATATAATATTTAGATAAGAGTTATTTCTGTTTATAGTGGCTTAAATGGTCTTTCGATTTCTCTTTGTAAGAATATTCTCTTAATATATTCCCTTTATTCATATCGTAAGTGTGGCAAATGCAGGCTGATTGTCTTTACTTTTCAAGTGATCCAAGCAGCTATTTCCTTGTGAACCACATGAGTGAAGGAGGACAAACTTGTTGAGAGTAAATTCCTGAGATGCATGTCTCATTCTCCTGGGATAGAGTGCTTAGATTATATATATATATAATGAGATAATATATTGAAATACTTGGGCATGTGCTTTTGTTTTTCCTAGGCAATGAGACACCTACATCATTTGTAGGAAAAGATGGGTTACAGCAAAAATACAAACAGAAAGATCCAGTCTGTTTTAGAATTCCAAAATAGGCTCTGGAAGCTACATCACTACTACGATTTTGAAAGTCAAATCTTTTGATGTAAACAAAAAAATGTATTCAATTAGAATGAACAAAAAAAATGCCTTTGAAAGTAAATTGTCAAGTTCTCTGGTAGAATGGAAATACACATAGTGTAAGACTCAGATAACACTGGCCCAAGGAGACTTAAGTGAGCATCATCTACCTTTGTCAGGATGTCATGATCAGATCTGCATTTTGAAAAGATCATTCTTGATCTTTCAATTTGTGGAGAACAATTGGTGAGAGGCCTGAATGAATGGTAGGAGATCAATTTAAGAGGCTGTAGAAAGATTCTTGGTGAGAGATGATGATAGACTGAAGTGGTAGCCATGAAGATGGATTGAAATACATTTAGAGGGGTTTGTAATGGATGAAAATGATTGTTGATGAAGAGAGAGGTGCCAAAGTGATGTGTCATTTTATGACATAAATAACTAGAAGAATGGTGATATCAATAACTGAAAGAAGGAAAATTAGAAGATGACTATGCTCTGATATGAGAGAATTCTTATGTTAATTATTGGAGAGATCATCTTAAGATACTTTTTAGATATCCAAAATATAGATATTTGGAAGTATAGGTCTGGAGATCAGAGAAAGGTCTGGAATGACTATATGCATTTAAAAATCATAGTATGGATGGGAAATGAAGCATGGACATAAATGTATTTCCTTATGGAAAGAGTAAAGAGCACAAAAAGTGGAGGTCACAACCTCAGAAATTCTAACATTAAGCAGGAAGCTTTTCTGTTTGAGGAAATATTACAGGTGTACCTAAAAGCCACTGCTTATATATGCATTAATGCTAAGAACTAACTCCTTTACAAATTCTTTCCTATGTAGTTTAAATTAGTATTTTTATACATTATTATCCCAAATGCTTTATCTTTAATCATGTTTGTAGTCTATTGTATATTATTCTTCTCCTGACTTCATCTATTTTTTTCAGGTGAAGTAAGAGTATTTATATCCCTGAATTCTTCATATGAAATGGTGCTTCAGACTTCTTTAAATCCTCTAAACATGTAATTTTGAGTTCCATTTAGCACAACATCTGCCATTTCACTCCTCTGTTATGCCAATGTTCTGCAGCGATGCTTTGTGTTTCCGCTGACAAGACAAAGCATCTCTTTTTGCCAAATTCCATCAAAAAGTCCTGCCAGCACTGGTTCCTGCTACCTGTCCATAACAGAGGTTCCAATGCTGCCAGGCATTTCTGACATACTTCCTTCAATACAAATTCAGCTAGTACCATCACTTCTTGCCACAGAAGCTCCTGGCACCCGATGTTGTTGCTTACTTTGCTTTCTCAATATCAGAGGTTTTAAAGCTGCATTTGCACTTTTTATTCAAGCAAGAACACAAGGGCTATACCAAATAATGATTTGACTGGCCACAATTGCTGCTTTATTCAGAATTATGCTCCCTGAGGTATTCTCCAGCTATTCACCTTGCAGGATGTTGTGAAAATTGACTTCATGTTACTGTAGAGAGACTTATTTCTGGGGAAGCATCTCAGACCCTTATGGAAAATGCATTCCAGAAGAGCTTTCTCTTCAAGTTTTCTAAAAATGACTGAATTCTAGGGCCATTCAAATTATGATCCAGTTAAATCAGCAGTCAGTCTCCTCATTTGAGATAAATTTTCTGTTTCTCTTTACTTTTCTGTAACTGCCCAAAGTTTAAAAGCTCAGCTTATTATGATTTCTCTCATAAACCCTATCTTATTAACAAATGCTCACCTATATCATCTCTCACAAGTAAAGCCAACATTATTTCCGTTATGGAATATCCACATAGAAGCTATATTATGGAGCTATTAATTTTATTATGCACAATTCTATTCCTTCTCTATCCTTGCCCCACTCTCAATCCTTCGCTAGTATTATGAATTGAGTATGTATACTTGTGTATCTTTACTAACTTAATGTGTGATTCCTTCCTCCTTTCCTTCCTTCCTTCCCTCCTCCCTCCCCCTCTCTCTTCTTCCCTCCTCCCTCTCCTTCCTCTTGTTCCTTCCCTTCCTTACTTCTCTCCTTTCTTCTCTCCCTTCTTTTTCTGATTTTGGAGAAAAAGCTGTATAAAAATAAAACATTAAATAGCAATCACTCGTAGTCTCATCATTTAGAACATTCTTTCATATTTGTTTTCAGCCATTGTTTTTTAAAAGAAATCATGCTCACAGAGAAGTAACCATTATTTATGAGATGTTGTAAACTTTTCATGTTCTTTTGTTTTGTTTTAATTTTTTATTTTTTAAAAGGTATTTAGATTACATAAATGTTACATTAAAAAATATAGGGGATTCCCATATGCCCTGCTGCCCACACCACCCACATCTACCCACATTAACAACATCCTTCATTAGTGTGGTACATTCATTGTAATTGATGAACACATTTTGGAGCATTGCCACTGAGCATGGATTATAGTTTACATTGTAGTTTACACTCTCTCCCACCCAATTCTGTAGGTTATAGCAAGATATATAATGGCTGGTATTTGTCATTGCAATGCCATTCAGGACGATTCCCAAGTCCTGAAAATGCCCCTGTATTACACCTGTTTTCCCTCTCCCTGACCTCAGAACCTCCAATGGCCACTGACTCCACATCAATGATGTAAGTTCTTCCATTGCTAGAATCACAATAAGTCTATAGTAGAACACCAGTAAGCCCACTCTAGTCCATAGTTCATTCCCCAATCCTGAGGATTCTGGGAAGGTGATGTCCACTCCACCTCTCATTGAGAGGGTACTTCTGTCTCATATGGCTGATGGATGGGACTTTCTTGCTTTCAGTTATAGACTCTCTCGATTCCTTGGTATGGTGGTTGCCCATCATTACCTCCTTGTTAATTGTCCTGGGTGAGTCCAATGAACTGGAGAGTAGTTGTTGCAACTCCATTGAGGCTCAAGGCCCCACTGACACATGGACAGCCCAAAGATTCAAGTCTCTTGGATGTACACCTACCAACCCCAGCACCAACTATAGGTACAAATAGAAGGGACAAAAGAGCCATGTGTAGGGAAACCACAACTGAGTCCAATTCTGTCACACTTAATTTTAAAGAAAAATACATGTAGTCTGTTAAAAAAAAAAAAAGTTCAAAAATCATCCAATGTAAAGTGTCTTCCTTCCAATCCAGACTTATGTCCCTTCTCGTAATAATTCTCTATCTTTTCAGAAGTATTCTGTGTACTTATAAACATAGATATGCCTCCATTCATTTTTTTTCTCAGATGAACAAATACAGCCACAACATACAAACTCTTCAGTACTTAGTTTTTTCACTTACACTGTCTTAGAGATCTATCTTTCTATGTCACCACATATAGATCTATAACATTGTTTCAAGTAACTTCTTAGTTTCTACTATTAGTTTGTATTGATGCTACATAATTTATATACTAATTCCCCATTGATAAACATTTAGGTTGTTTCCATTCTTTTGCTATTATTAGGAATACTGCAATCAATTTCATGCACATTTTTGTTATAATTATTAGTAATATTGTTTAAGTGTAATTATCTCTGTAGAACAAACTTCTAACAGTTTAAGTTCTAAATTCTAGGTTTATGGACATTTACTGTTGATAGAAAATGTAGATATGCTTTCTAAAGAGTCACATTGATTTACCTTCAAAACCTTTAGAACTCTAAAATGAGACTTTTCTACCAAAATATTCCAATTTTTTTTTCAACTTGTCATTTCATCAGCTTTGTTTTCAATACCCTAAGATAGGTCTCTTTTCTAATCACTAAAGAATAACCCAAGAACACATTTCACTACCACGAGCAAAACTCTATTGAGATTTTTCTGGTGAAAAATTTCCAATACATCAAAAATGTACAATATGTGATGATCCAGTTATTATCTTAAAATGTTTAAGCAGAATAGTATTTTTGTGTTGGAATGATCCTTTAAATGAATGGAATGCCTTGTATCCCAGTGTTATTTGTTTCCACAAGCATGCAATATGTTCATCTACTGGTAATATGTTGTAACCCTGTTTTACAGATAAAGGGTCTGTGATTTGTGGTAAAATTAAAATATATTTTTCGATTCTAAATATCTGCACTATGTTTATATTTTGAGAGCACATTCCATGGGTATGGGCAGGGCCATGTTTCCTCTGATTTAGGAAGGGAAGACTGTCCCATGCCTCTCTCTTGGTTTCTGGCAGTGGTTTGTCAGCACCCCATGGTGATCTCCACCTCAGATATCACATGGCGTTCTCTCCTCTGTCTGTGTCCAAGTCTCCCGTTCTTATAAGAACACAAGCTATATCAGATTAAGGGCCCAACCTAGTCCAATATGACCTTATTTTTAACTTGCCTTATTTCATCCATTTTTTGTGTGTGTTGTGGGGGTAGTTGGAGGGGTAGAGTGGATGTGAATTATATGGTATAGCTGGACCTGTAATTTCAGTTTCATCCTTTTATCACTTGAACTTCTTCAAAATCTAATGGTGGGTGAAATTATATTTCTTCTAAATTCTGCATTTCAGTTTCTGAGGTTTTTAAAATATTGGTTTATCATTAATTTTTCTGTGCTGTTTGGAAACCTAGTGAATTACTCCATCAAAATTTACTTAATCATTCTTCTGTCAGTAAATATTTCAGTTGTCTCCAGGTTTTGCTAAGACAAGCCAGACTCATGAAAATTTGTATAATGTCTCCTGGTGGATGTGCAAGAGTTTCTCAAGGGTTTATTCCTAAGAGTTATATTCAGTGTCATGGTTTAGGCACATCTTTGACATCACCATATAAAGCCAAATCATTTCCCAAACTTATTGCATTAAATTACATTCTCACCAGCATTTGTTTCACACCCTCACAGAGTATTGTCAGACTTTTTAATATTTTATATCTGGTGCCTGTACAATTGTGGTTGTGAAAAGCATTTTATAAGGACTAATGAAGTTGAAAATCTTTTAATATGTTGATAGGACAGAAATGGTTTCTCTTGCATGAAACACTTATTATTTTCTTCTTCTATTTTTTATCAAATTAACTGTCATATATTTAATATGTAGAAATTCTCTATTGTCTCTGGGTATAAATATTTTGTCAGCTGTTATTTTTCAACTATTTTCTTTCAGCTTGTATCTTGTAATTATAGTGCCTTTTGATAAACAGCCATCATAAGTCCCTAACTCATGTTACCTACTATAAGTTTAAATTTTGTTTTTCCTCTTTTTATATTTGGTATGCCCATAAATGATTTTGTATAGGATATGAAATAGGACTTCCATTCAATTTTTAAAATAATATCAACTAATTTTGTTAGCATGGTTTTTTTTAACAGTCCATACTTTTCCTATTGATTAGAATTGTTAGTACTATAATATATCAGTTTGCCATATGTTTGCATGGCTGGGTTCTATAGTCTGTTCCATTTTTGAATTTATTATTCTGTTCTAAATTATATGCATATATCAAGACTTCATATCTGGTAGAGCAATTGCACACTTAATTTTCTTTTACAGGAGTGTCTTGGCCCTAAAGTTACTATATAAATTTTAGGGTTTTTAACAAAAGAACAAAAACAACAATAGAAATAACAGCTAGCATAGTGATGCTTGGAATTACATTGCTTTTATTTGTCAATTTGGGGAGATTTGACATATAGTAATATTGAGTCTTTCTAATCTTACTATAGCTTTCAATTCACTTAGATATTCTTTGTCTTATAATAAAGTTTTGTACTTTTAGTTTTATTCCTAGAAACATTAAATTATATATCTCTTATTTTTATTAATGTTATAAATGGTATTTAATATTTAATTTCTGATTGATATTCATATAAAAATACAACTTAGTTTTATACAGTGGTTTTAATTCTAACCTTGTATCTAGCAAATATGCTCATCTCCATTATTAATTTCATCTTATATTTTCTGGCCCACACTCACCTTTCTATACTATCCCCTGTACTGCTGGAACTATATGTTTGAAAACTACCTTGTTTTCTAGAAAATTTCCCAGAATGCACTGAGGAGATGAGAAAGAAGGAGGGAAGAGTAAGGTAGAAGCCATTCTGTCTGCATCTTCCACAGGCAACTGTTGACTTTCACAGTGGCATCAGCCACAGCAGCAGTGGCTTTAGGCAACTGAGGATTCTAGAACACTGCTTTTTAGAATCTCTCTGAAACACTGCTTTACTCCCTTTACTTCACTAGCCTGCTAGAGAATTTTGTAACATAATTACTGGCATTAAATCCTTCTCTATCATTTCTGCTTCTGTCAAATGAATCCTGAATGATATATTAACTATAATTATTTACGTATAGAATTTTTTTGGTTTTATATTTATATTATTTCATCTGCATGTTATAATTTTTTTTTCTTTTCTAATCCTTTAATATTATAGTCATAGCTTGGTACTCGGGTGCTTTGAAACTCGTCAAATTTGGTACTCGACACATTTTGTCCTGGTACTCGTCGTTTGTTTGGCACTTGATGCGCCAGCTAGAACTTGCTCGTGACTGGCTACCCTTTCCAGCCAAAACAAAGGGTCACGTGTTAGTCACGTGGTAGCTCTTACCCTGTGCACATCCCACTGTGGTCTTTTCATAGCTTCTGTGGTCATTTTGTGTATTTTTGTGTGTTTTTTTCTGATCATGGGTCCTAAGAAAATGAGCAGTGATAGCGCTGAGCAGAAAAGAAAATTACTTTGCACCACCAGTGAGCATAAAAAGAAATAATAGGTAAATATGAAGGTGGTATTCGCATTACTGATCTTGCTAGGGAACATGGTATGCCTAGAACAATGGTCTCTACCATCATTAAGAATAAAGAAGTGATAAAAAAGAGGCTGATCTTGTGAAAGGAGTTAAAGCAGTAACAAAGCAGCATTCCCAAACACTCGAGGAAGTTGAAAAGCTATTATTAATTTGGGTAAATGAGAAGCAGTTAGTGGGTGACAGTGTCTGAAAAGCCATGATATGTGCAAAAGCAAAAAGTGTTGCATGCAGATCTTTTGAAAAACAAACCAGAACCGAGTGATGAGAGTGTTGAAGTTTTTAAGGCCAGCCACAGCTGGTTTGATAAATTTAAAAAGAGAATCGGCATCCATAGTGTCGTTAGACTTGGGGAGGCAGCAAATGCTAATAAAAAGGCTGCTGATGAATTTGTCAGTGAATTTCAAGACTAGGGAGAGGCTGAGGGTTTTATTCCCCACCAAGTTTTTTAACTGTGATGAGACCAGAGTTTTTTTGAAAAAACTGCTGAGTAGAACCTACATCACAAAAGAGGAGAAGGCATTTCGAGGCCACAAATCAATGAAGGACAGGCTCACTCTACTGTTGTGTGAGAATGCTAGGGGGGACTTAAAACTCAAGCCTCTACTAGTCTATCATAGTGAAAACCCACACGTTTCCAAAAAAGTATAATGTCATAAAAAGCAAACTCCATGTGATGTGGAGGGCAAACAGCAAAGCTTGAGTCATGAGGCAATTTTTCACTGAGTGAAGAAATGAAGTGTTTGGTCCCTCAGTGAAAAAATATTTGCTGGAGAAAGATTTGCCTCTGAAAGCTCTCCTACTTTTGGACAATGTGCCTGCCCACCCTCCAGGCTTGGAGGGTGACTTACTGGAGTTCAGCTTCATCACTGTAAGGTTCTTGCCCCCCGACACTACTCCTCTCATCCAGCCCATGAACCAGCAGGTCATTTCAAGCTTCAAAAAGTTGTACACCAAAGCACTTTTCCAGAGGTGCTTTGAGATCACCTCTGACACCCAGTTGACCCTCAAAGGATTCCGGAAAGAGCATTTTAATATCCTGCACTGCCTTAACCTAGTTGATAAAGCCTTGAACGAAGTCTTTTATAAGACAATGAATTTGATAGGGAAGAATTTGTGGTCAGAAGCTGTGACTCAGAAAGACTTCAGAGGGTTTGAGGCTGACCCTGAGCCTGCAGGTACAGAGGGTACAGTTGTGCAGGATATTGTATCTTTGGGCCAATCCATGGGTCTGGAGGTTGATACTGCTGATGTTGAGGAGTTAGTGGAGGAACATTGTGAAGAGCTCTGCACTGAGGAGCTGCAGGAACTACGAAGGAGCAGCAACAAGAGGTGGCTGAAGAGATTTCTTCAGGTGTGGAGGAGATAAGGGAGGATGTCCCCAGTTCCTTGAAAAATGAAATGTGTGCAAAATGGACAGAAGTTCAAAACATTGTGAAGAAGTACCATCCAGACAAAGCTCTGACAAGCAGAAATGTTGATTTATTGAATGACCAAACAATTTCACACTTTGGAGGAATTCTGAAAAGAAAACAGAAGCAGTCCTCATTGGATAAGTTTTTAGTGAAGGTGATAAAGAGTGTGTCAGAGCCTGTGGTGCAAGTTGAAAAAAAGCAGAAAAGAGAAAGAACACCTGAAGTACAAGTGCACCATGTTCTATTGGAGGGGGACTCTCCTTCCAAGCAACACTCCATGTAGCCTCTCCTCCTCTCCACTCTCCTCCCACCAACCCATTAGGCCATGGGCTCTTCTCAGTACAGATAAAGTGAAGTTTTTATTTTATTTAATCTAAGTATTTATTAATTTTTAGGTTTACTTCTCATGTAAAGTAATGATATACAACCCTATCTTTTTACATATTGCCTTAAAAATGTGCATTGTCTTTGGTTTAAGATCACATTAAATTTATTTACATTATTCCCTATGGGAAAAATTTGTTTGGTACTTGTCATTTTTGGTACTTGTTGCACCTCCCAGAGCCAATTAACCACGAGTATCAAGGTACCATTGTATTTCTTTTCCTCTCCTATTTTACTGGTTTAGCACCTACTATAAATGGTGAGATAAAAATGTTGATTGTGGACATCCTTTGTCCTAGTCTGGATTTTAAAAGGAAGACATTATATCAAAATATTTCATGTATAATTTTGGGGTTATCAAAGATTGAAAATTATCAGGTTTTGAAATTTTCGTTTTCTTTCTTATGTTTAGAGATTCAACATGAATGGAGGTATACTTTTATATCTTCCTCCCTACAATAATCAAAATGATAATTTAGGTTTTCTCCATTAATCTCTTAATGTGGTGAGTTACATTATTAATAAATTTGGGGGTGTTCAACCAACTATGAAATTCTGGATCAATTTCAAATATTTCATCATGTTATATATTATGTACCAATTTTTGTTATGGAGTCTTGTACCTCTGATCCAGACTGAGATTTGTCTGAAAATTTTCTCTTCCATACATTGTTTTCTAGTTTGGTATCAAGGTTATAACATAAGTGAGTTGTGGGATGGTTCTGCCTTTTATATTCTATGGACAAGTATGTCACCTATTATTTTGTATTTGGTATGATTCACAACTAATCTATAAAATCTTCTAGGCTAGTTATATGTTTTGGGAAAAAATTTAACTAGCTGAATCAAGTTCTTTAATAGTTTTAGAATATTCAAATAATTCATTGCTTCCTGAAGCAGTTTTGCCAACTTGACTTGTTCTAGGTGTATGTTACATTGATCTAAGTTTTAAAATGTTTTCACATTACACTTTTCAGTTTTCTTATATTCTTGGCCGTGGCCCTACCTCACTGGAAGCTGTAACGATTGTTAATTGCTACAGATGTTCACACCTATCCTGTCTAGAGGCTACTTTGACAGCACTGACCAGTAACACTGACTTATCTACTATTGTTCACAAAAGTTTAAATCGTAAGGTACAAAACAATGTTCAAATACTGAAAGTTCGCAATATGCTAAGGACACATTAAATATATATATTGCATATACATGGAAAACTCCTTCAGTCTTTCTCACACATTTTTTTCACCACAATATCGAAGCAGTGTTGCCTGTGCTTATATTTCAGGGACCTTCAAATAAGTGGTGATCTGAGATTCAGCTTTCAGGTTTTCTCTCCTTAAGGTTCTAGCATGAATGATGTCCAGCTTGGAGATCAGTCTCCAAATAGATGTTCCACTTCTCCCTTCCAGGCTTGGATATTCCAAATACTTCTCCAAATAGAGAATAATCCTACAAAAAATTCCTCACAGTTCCAGCCACCAGATAATGAGATGAGATGTGTCCACACCTATTGACCAACAACTACAACAGTAGATTTTTATTACATACCTACTCTGAGTTAGGAAGTATTCTAGGGTTGGGGATATAGCAGAAGACAAGACAGTGCATGCCTACTTTCTACAAATTAGGACCTACATGAGGAAACACAAAAATCATACTCAAGAGACAAATAGTAAATAAGAAAACAACCTAGGACTCAGAATATTTCTAGATATTGATAATTACTGTGAAAATTAGAGAGTGTGCTAGTGATTTGGGGTAAGGGTGAAATATGAAGGAGCTCGGGTAAATGGAATAGTTGGGAAGAGCCTTTTGGGGAACACAGTATTTAAGGCCAGACCTGATTTTCAAGAATAAGCCACTAATGTGATGGGAGGTGAGTGGCCTAGGCAGAGGGGAGATCATATCCTCTGAGGTGAGGATGAGCTAGAGATGCTCCAGGTATGGGGGAAGTCCTGTGAGTTAAGCAAAATTGCTACCTCAGAAACCTGTAGCATAAACTTCAGTTTATAATTTTCAAAATAAGTTTAAATTTTTCTTCATGGCAATCTTACTAAAATTTTGTCAAATTCTTTCTTAAGTATTTTTAAAATTTATTTGTTATTATGCGTGAATTTTAAAAATCTTAATCCTCTAAAGATTATTACTGATAAGGAAAGTCATTGATATTTATATATGTTGTCAGTGATACTTTACAGAATTCTTTAATTATTTTAATACTTTTCAATTACTTATTTTGTCTGATTCATGTAGACAATCATACAGTCAGCAAAATAAATAAATAAAGACAAAAAAGTCAGAAGAAAATGAAAAGACAAAAAAAAAAAAAAAAAAGGGCTTCCATCTTTTCTAGTTCTAGTTCTTTTCTAGTTCTGTGCCTTATTTGTTTTTTCCTGACTTGCATTTACAGAACCTCAGGAGTTCCATTTTTTCTTAATTTTAAGTAGAAAGGAAGAACCAGGAGGAAGTCTGGCTAAGAAGCAGAACCCAGAAAGATTATATAAAAAATATGGAGTGGGCAGTAGCATCAAAACATTTACTGTGTCCAAGGAATTTGACATCCACTTCCTGCTCATCTTTCCAAACATATACACTAGAATATAATATTGGGGACAGGAATGTTTTAAAATTTTTCCTTCACTGGGGATTCTTCAAATCCTAAAACAGTGCCTGGAACATAGTGGACAGTGATAAGAATTTGGTGAATGAATTATAAGTATAAATTTATCAAAAGCACAACAATTAGTACAATGACATGATTTCAAGAGAAGAGACCTCTGATATTCAAATTTTTAAAATGTCCCACTACACTATACTGCAACTTATAGGGTTAAAAAGAACAGGCCACAAAGTATAGCAGTTTAAAACATTCTGGTTATAAAGTAGTATTTTTGGAACTAGTGCATAAAATATTAAATTCTCATGCCATAACTTTTTCGCTTAATCCATCCCTTAGTATTTCTATGGAGAGACACACATTTATTAATAACACCCTATTTATCTGCCCTAATGTAAATAAACTATCAGAATAAAATGTCCAGTTTTTATAAAATGGAATTTAGAATGAAATGCCAGTTGAATAATTACTATGTTGAAACTTCTGGCTGTTTTATGTATTATTAAAAAATAAAGTGTAGAATAGCACCTTTTTAGTTATACGTGAAACTTACAGAAGTCACTAAAATAATTAATTCCATTTCAGGAATTATTTAAAGAAAGACAAACAGTTATCCAAGCACTATAATTTTTAAATGGCATAAACTCTTTTTTCAATTTCTTAATATGAGAGCAAGTAAATTACTGAGTCTATATAAATTAATGAATACAATAAGGAAAAAGAGTAGATGCATATTAATTCAAGTATAAAAATTGTCTCTCTTTGTGATGCTTATTATTTTTAAAACTGTATTTAAAGAAACCCATACACTTTTGTAAAATATACCAGTGACTGTAAATTTATTTAAAAAATAAATTTTTCAGAAGTTTGTGCAATTAAAAGATAATTTTTCTTTAAGATATCAGTCATTTAGAATGAGTACTCATTTCCTCAAAATATGCTATTTCTACATTTAAAGACTTTTTGGAAAAGGAAATAAGAATAAATTAAATACTTGTATATATACATAAATACATTTATAGAATGATGTTGATCTAACCATTTTGGATGTTTTCTTTTGAAATTATATTCAGAATCTGTGATGTATTTTTTTTAAACCAGATTCAGTGATTGTAAAAATTTATTATTCTGAAATTTAAAAATAATATAGAATTTCTACATGCCAAGCTTGATTGACATTTTGATCTTATGAAATGCATTATGCATAAAGATTGTCAATGATGAGAGGAAATAAATCCTACAGAGATTTTAAAGTATATATCTTTTTGCGCATCAAACTCCTTCAATTTCTCTCCTTGGATTTTGACACATATTTTGCATAAGCCCAGAAAACCATGTCTCCATCTCAATAACTTTTTTCCTCAGAAATGCTTTGCTTTGCTTACCTTAGAAGAAGAGATTGAACGCTATCACTCAAAATATGGAGCATGATGTTCTGTAGAAATATTCTACATGTTCGTAGTATTTTCAGAGCTACTCTATTTATTTCAACTCAAATTATTGTCCATTGTTCCCACAGCAAATTATCTTACTGAAGAATCAAGATCTGACCTTTCTGGTATTTTCCTAAGTACTAAAATTAATTCTTTTTTTGCTGGTCAAAACTTTGACTGTTGAGAACAGATGAGGCTCAAGCGATTGAGCTCCCACCTACCACTTGGGAGGTCCTGGGTTCAGTTCCCAGTGTCTCCTAGAGAGGACAGGCAAGATAGTGAGCTGACATGACAGGCTGGTGCAGTGAGCTGACGCAACAAGATGATGCAACAAGAGACTCAAGTAGGAAAACATAATTAGAGACACTACAAAGCAGGGAGTGGGGGTGGCTCAAGTGATTGGTTGCCTCCTTCCGACACATGGGAGGTCCCGGGTTTGGTTCCTGGTGCCTCCTAAAAAAAAAGAAGAGGAAACACACACAACAAACAACAAGGGGGTGATGAGAAATAAATAAATAAATAAATAACTTTTACCGTTGATGTTATTTTATAGACATTTTATTAACAAGTCAATTGTTTCATTTGAAGTTTTTATATTATTTATACAAACTGCAATATAAGAAACAGATGTCTTTCTCATCTTAACTATTAATATTATCATAAATAGCTAAACTAACCTGTAATATGGCCTAGGCTCTTGTATCATCATGCAGTGATTAATCTTCTAATTCCACATATTTAAAAATTTTACCATTCTTATATTTTACTCATATTTGTGCTAACTCTGGGCTCATCTAAGATATGAATATTTAACAAATGGTTAGTAAGGAGTATTTTTACGTGGGCTGACCTTTTGCTTTTAGAATTACAATTGTTCCGGTAGATGAAGGCACAACACTTTCATTACAGGACCATTCTTTAATCGCCTTGTAAACAGGTCTTCCTATGATTCCTTTGTGCATAAGATGAAACAGAGGTCAAATGCTCATATTATTAGGTGGCTTTGGATTTGCTGGAATGATAGTGTCCAAAGACTTCTAATGAATCATTCATTGTTAATCCGGGAGAGGTTGTCACCAGGAGCTTTGTATCTGTATCTATCCATTTGAATACTTTTATAATTTGGATGAAGACTTTAAATCATGTTTATTATGCTAGTTACAGACTTAACAAGAAAAAATGAAATGGAGAAAAATATAAGGATTTGCATTTGGGTCCAAAGGGAAAAAAAAATAGCCTGCTTATATAGGATGAGCTAGCTGGATCTTGGCAGCAGAATGTTTTAAAAAGTCTTACACATTTTAATTGGCAGAAATCTCAATATTAGTCAATAGTAATATGTGGTTGCTAAAAAATATACATTTAGGTTATATTTTGAGAATAAGAGAAAGAATAGTCTTATAATACTTTGCCCATTCATAATCACCCTGGATAGTCTGAGAGCAAACATTAGAATAATAAAACAAAGTTAAAAAGTGTCAATAGATTTGGCAGGGGAGTATTTAAAAATGTATATGCAATATGCTCATTAAGATTGGAGATTTTTTACCTTTGAAAAATAAAGGCTTAGTGAAAACTAACTTTAGATTTCAAAAATTTGATAATATTCATTGAAGGAACGTGTAAACTTATTCTCTTTGGCCCCAAATATTTGCTCCATCATCACTGAAAGGAAGTGCCAGAGGGATAGATTATTTTTTTCACTACAAGAAAGAGCTTTCTAATAGTGGAGTTGCTCAAAGATGGAAAAGATTTCCTTAAAAAGTAGTGAGGTTTATGGAGCTATGAAAGCACATTAATAATCACTGATTTTCAAGCTCAGAGAATGTTATAGAGCTAAGGAGGCAAACTGGTGAGACAGGGGACTTTGATCCCTAACTCAATATGAACAGTTCCACATTTATATGTTCTATGTACCTGACTTTTGTAATATTAAAGGAAAAAAAGTTTCACTGTTTTAAAAATTTATAACCACTGAATTACATAACCATCTGTCGGTAATGTTGTAAAGAAAATTCAAGCACTCAAAGGAGTGTTTGAACTAAATGACCTTTAAAGTATTATCGAACTTTGCTATAGTAAATATTCTAATAGAATTATAACATTACTTACAAATAAAGTGCCAGAGTAGTTTGAAAACTCTCTCTTTAATCTTCAGCAATTTCTGAAAGAAAGTATTATTATGCCTATTTGTACATGACATAAATGAGGCTCAGAGCTTCATCAAATTGTTCAAGGGCCTACCTATGAGATATGGGTTTAAAGCATTAGTTATACCATATTACAAATTTATAGAGTTAGGAATGATCTTAGTGATCGTATTCTAAAGCACTCTAGCTTTGATACTTTAGTCTCATATATGCACCACCATTCAATGGTTGCCTAACCTCTATTTGAGTATTCTCCAGGATCACTCACTTATTCTTGAGCTATCTCATTCTATGTTAGGGTAACTCCAGCTATTAGGAAGTACCTTCCTATGTTGAGCTGAAATCTGCCTTTCCATATGATCCAATTCAGAAGCGATGCTCTTTCTTTATATTATGATGTTATGATCCTTTCTTTAAATGTGTTTATATTTAAATTGAGAAAATAAGGAACTGCAATATGGTAATATGGAGTCAAACTATAAAAATATAATAATGGTTTCCCCATTTGGGATTATACAAAAAAAGTGCTTTCACCAAAATAAACTACAAGTTAGAACAAAATAGCTAAACAAGCATCCATTGTCATTTGGTCTGTTCTGACAAACATCTTTGTAAGATAAGAGACTATGATGACAAGCATTGTCATGATCTGTCAAGCTATAAACATACTTTAAGAATTGAGGCTCAGGGAAGCAGATGTGGCTCAAGCAATTGGGCTCCCGTCTATCATATAGGAGGCCCAGGATTCGATTCCCGGGCTCTCTGAGGGGAGAGGGGGGAGAAATAAATAAACAAACAAACAAACAAACAAATAAATAAATCTTAAAAAAAAAATTTGAGGCTCAAACGACAATTGAATATTGAGTAGTTGTCTCAATAATACATGAGAAATTATTGAACGACAGAGTCCAGACAGTAGTCTTGCTGATACCATGCAGAAAGCTAGAGCATGGCTTTGGGAGAAGAGAGTAACAAACTCTAGTTGGAGTCTCAGCTCCCAAGTTTGGCCAAATATATCAGTGGGCAACAAAGATATCCCTAAAATGAGCAGAGAAGAGCATCAGCAGTATCTGGCAAAAGGCACCAAGGCACCCATTCATGGAAATTGGGCTTTCAAGTCAGTAATTAGGTCCTAGGGTCAAGGAAATATCTCACTCTAGGGGTACCAGTCAGAAACAAAGCAGACATGGATAAATTATAGAGGTACTTATGATTCCTAGATTAAATTTCAGGACAACATATCAGTCAAATTCTTAAATACCAGAGGGAAGTTACAAGGCAATCATAATATGACCAAGTTGAGACCCTGCATTAGAAACCTAGATATAAATGTTCATAACCAAACCTTTATTTATCTTATTAATCTTATTTCTGTAAGTTCAATAGTTTATAACTCTACAAGGGATAGCATGTTTGTGTTGGTCAGGACATCAGAGGATGAAGTTATATACTGATTATGCAAAACATTTGACAGAAAAGAAAAGTGTCAAAATCCTCTATCCATTTGGTTCTTTATACAAAAAAGAGAATTTTTTTTATCTTCATTAGTGGTAGAAATATAGAGTTAGATATTTTACAAGGATGTAGGTAAAGTAGTACAGGATTAAAATAAGATAGAC
The DNA here is from genome assembly GCA_029593785.1 of Cabassous unicinctus. Taxonomy (NCBI): domain Eukaryota; kingdom Metazoa; phylum Chordata; class Mammalia; order Cingulata; family Chlamyphoridae; genus Cabassous; species Cabassous unicinctus. Next base: position 25,208 of record JAQZBX010003364.1, read on the forward strand.
TCCAAACTTTAGAAACATGATAAAAATTGCCACAAATGAAATTTATTATTTTTTGTTTGTTATTTTGCTCGTGAAACTTTAAAAAAGTAATCTTACCTAAGTTAAAGAAAATAAATAGCTTCTTATTAGTCTTTTTGGGGCACCCACTTCTAAAGCCAAAATCTACTTGAAAGTCTCTCTATTATAGATCACATGACAGAACGCCATGATTATGTATCAGGGTCCACTTTCAGATAGGAGGGAAGAAAATATCATTCATTCATCTATGATTCACCAGTGTCTGCCATTTAGAAAACACTTAATACAAATATTTTATAGAGCAAACAAATTACTTTGGAAATTGTGCCTAGTACATAGTCTGCACTTAATACAATTGACTGACTGAATGAATGAATAACACAAAGAAAGTGATGTAGAAGAAATTTAGACTGACAAGGGAAAAATAATGGGAATAAAAAAGAGTAAAATATCAAGGAGTTTTTTAGTGTTTCCCCATTATTTTATGGTAGAAAGGTACTCTATGTCAGGAGACCAATTTAGTTATTTAGATAGAAATAATTCTATGGTCTAAAATAGCAACTCTTCAAGATACTTGTGTATAAGAGTGATGATAACATTTTGATGTACGGTTTGGCCTTTAGAGTGGATTAACTCAGCAGGAAAGGTAACTGCTTCCATTTATAAGTTATTAGTTACCTTATCTACTGAAAGATGTACCTGCAATCTGAAACACAATAATAATCACTGAGCTGTACCTCATGTCCAAATGTATCTAATCTTTTCTATACTCAATCCTTTGGGCATCAGTTGACCCACAGATATCCTTCCCAAAGTTAGCTTTAGAAGATCACTGAAAGCAATAAGAGTTGAATACAAGTGATATAATGTTTCAGGTCAAATTATAATGTTTATTTACTCAAAAGAATACAATGAATCCTTAGCAAACTCAATCATGTTTGCCGAAGCTGAGATACAGTAGACATACAGGAATCCAGAAGATCAAAATAAGAGCTGCTGTTTCATCACTGTTATTAAATGATGTTATTATAGGCAATAAAGAGAAGCTCTCTTCATTTCTTAGCTTTTCTGGTCTCTGATTTTATGAATTTCTAGCAAACTACAGAGTCTTTTGGAAAAATGCTATTTCATTTTAAAGGAAATATGAAAATGAAAAGAAAGCAGGGCTATAAACAATTTTATATTTCTTTCATATATATATTATGTATGTATGTATACACACACACACACACACACACACACACACACACACACCCTGAGAAGCATCATATAATTCAGCATTATACAGCAATCAATTTTAGATTGTCTTGTTTGTCTTTGTCTAGGGTTTTAGGGCAGATTCTCAAAGGAAACGTTTCTCAACTTTGATCTTTATTATTTTCTTTAAAAGAATTAAAAGATAAGTTTATCATTTCACTTTTATATCTTAGAAAAAAATAGCATACTATTCAAATCTTAAAGAAATGTGCTGAGTAAAATAACTGGGAAAAAAGACACTGAGAATGTTGGAGAGCTCCAATGAAGTTCATAATGGGAGTCATGAAAAGGATTGGAAAGCTGTTGTCATTTGCTAGTACATTTTGTGATGACTGCTTAAAAGCAAGTGCTTTTTTTTTTCTTAAATCACATCTCCATGTCACTCCTGATACATCATTTTTATCTACCCTCTGTGGTTATGCTTATTCTGTTATGATTGAATCATATTTGCTTTCATTTTATAGAAATATGACAGCTCTGGGGGGAAATACTGAGAATTCTAACAGAGTACCAAGAATGCAACAGGTAAAAGAAAGAAATTAATATTTCAAATCCATTTTGCTCTGACTCTGATATTTTGGAAACACTCAACGTAGTGTAACTCAGGAAGCAATTATGCTGTAGGGCAGATCAACTCACTTTCTAAATAATAGTTTAGTTATTAGTCTGCCCTCTTAGTTTGGGGGAATGTTGCACAATGTTGGCATTAGTTTTCGTTTCAACTTAAATTTTCCAGGGAGGGGAAAGAAAAACATCATCGTCTTTTCCATCTTCTATGATTAATTTCTGAAATATGATATCTGAGGAGCCCTGAGTGATCCTGTGCCCACCAAGCTGCGATGGACACCTGCTTCAAAGGAGTTAGCAGCATTGCAACCAGCTCTCTTTGGGTGTCACTTGTGTGCAATGGTGTAGAGGGAAAATATGGGGAAGATGAAATGGAAACAATGCAGTTTGTGTTTCAGATTCCATAACAATTTAATAATATGTAATAATGATGCATTTTTGGTGATAAAGCTATTTAGTAATCATTAAACAGAAATTGCCATTTCCCATTAATAGCAAACTGTGTTAATAACACATTGGCTAATTTCTTATTAAATTCAACATAAATTTAATAATAGATTTTATGTGTGTAACTAAAGATAAAGACCCCTTTATTTTGTTTTCCAAAGAAAATAAACATCTTTGGGGGAAATTGGCCAAACCTTTGGGTTATAATTGGTGAATCAAACATAAAGCTTCTTTTTTTTAAATGTGTAAAATAATCATCCAGATAGTCAAAGAAAATGAAAAGTATTCCACTCTGGTGTCTTTCAGAAAAATGTTTGTAAAATGCTTGATTCAAATTTGCAACCTACAATCTTATTTGACTCCCAAAGTCATTAAAGTTACCTGAAAAAAATTAAAGTTACCACATTGTCAGTGGTAGAGAGAGGTGGGCAGGAGAAGACATGGTTCCTGCCCCTCCTTTCTTCCCCACTCCTCCACACTGCCTATGCATAGTTTTATAGATGCTGTACTATAGGTGGAATGAGATAACTTCAGTCCTTGCAAGTAAAGTATGGAGACACACCTCTTCTCATTTGTGAATGTATGCATCTGTGAAAGTCAGAAGACTTCTGGGCTGGGATCTTATACTCTTTGCACTCCAGCAGAGTTTCAAATTTATTAAATGATGTTTCATATTTAAGTGTTGCAATAACATATGCTTGATTGCAAGAAAACTAAAAAAAGACTCTGTGAAGGAAATCACTTTAAAGAAAGAATATCAACATTAATTAGCAAGACTTAGCACTAAGACCAAGTTATTCACAAGAAGTATGGTTCTGGACAGAGTTCATAAGTATTAAAAAATTGATCAAAATATTTTCTTCTATATTGTGAGATTTCAGGTGGTTTTTAACATTCTTCCCTACATTTTTACATTTAACATTCTTCCTTATATTTTTCAGTATTGTTTGAAAATATAGCTATTATTATGTTGGGGGAAAAGAATGATTATAATTGAAATGATACTATGGAGTATACAGAAAAAGAAACAAAACTAAAGAGTAATAAATTTAATCACATGAAATATATAGAATATTTTCTACATAAAAATGTTTAGTGAAAATGAATCAAGCATATAATAAAGCCTCTTTTCCATTTAGTGGAAAATAATTGTATTGGTCATCAAATAATTCTACAGATGGAGAGATTTTTCCCTATGAATCAATTAGCAGAGAATTTAATTATATGAAAATAATATTCTCCTTCTAAAGTGTATCTATGCAAGGTTGAAACAATAAATCAGGTGAATAATGTGAATCTATAATTATGCCATATTAGCAATTTTGATTATTCCTGATTCAAATTAATCTTGCAATGCCAAAATGAAGAAAGGAAAATGTTTCACTACCTTGTATTCACAGAGTTTAACATGTCTGCAGAGTTTGTGAATAGCTTTGACAAGGAACTTTTAGAATTACCCATTCCATTGCTTCACCTTTTACAGCTGGGGAGCAGATGTAGCTCAACTGGTTGAGAGCCTGCTTGCCATGTGTGGGGTCCTGGATTCAATCCCCAGTACCTCCTAAAGACAGAGTCAAAAATCCTGTACAATCAGACTAACACTTTAAAAATACTATAATCCTCTTCTAAATCTTCTAAAACACATTTCTGTCAGCCTTGCCATATTTCACAGCCTCTGCTTTCCCCAGCATTTTCTTATAGCTTAATCTAACATAGACTCTTTCAAATTCCTATCCAGTCATTAAATTAGTACCAGCAATAGCAGTCACTGTGCTGACACTATTAGCCTTTTCTCCACATCTCTCCTTCCAAACTTATTAAGGCATATGGTTAAGTGAGATTTCCTGGTCTCTAGTGGTCCCATCCCCACTTCCCAGAGCTTCCAAATTTTACTTGGTTTAACTTTCCAGCCAGTCAGACTCTGGGCCTTCTTCTCACCACCACCACCCTTCCTATACCTCACGTCCACCCTCCAAAATACTGGCAGTGTTGGCTTTTTAGTTACAAATCTCCCCTTCTCCTTTATATCAGTATTTGGATTATTCCTTTAAAAAAAAAAAAAAAGTGGACATTGCCATGAGACCTCTTTATAAATTCTGATTTACCTCTTAATACTAGTACCCCAAATCCTATCTGAGAAGCAACTACTGTCCTAAATTTTCTCTGTCTTTATTTAAATGATTTACATTTGTGGAAGTGAATCAAGGATCCAGATTCAAGCTTCTGGGCTTCTTCCCTGCATCCCATTAATCAGATAAGGAAGCAGTCAATCCTAGTTCCCCAAAATGAAACATCCATCCTGGGTCATTTGCCCCTAGCCCTTGACTGAAGAAGACCTGAAAATTGGATAGTCTGTGTGGTGGTTAATTTCATAAGTTAACTTGGCTAAGTTATGGTGACCAGTTGTTTGCTCAAGCAAGCACTGGCTTGATTTTTACTGTGAGGATATTTTGTGGGAAAAAAAAAATCAGTAAATTGATTGCATGTATGGCTGATTACACCTACTATCAACTAAGGAGATTGTCTTCAGCAATGAGAGAAGTCTCATCCAATCAGTTGAAGGCCTTAGAGGGAGAACTGATGACTTCAGCAGTCAGAAAGAAGAATTTACATGTCTACTTCAGCCAGCCAACTTCTCCTGGGAAATTCATTGAAATCTTCATCAGAGTCCTGAGCTTGCAGCTTGTACTATGGAATTCAGACTTGCTGAATCCCATAGTTGCATAAGACAGTTCCTATAATAAATCTCATAATAGTTGCAGTCAGCTCTGTTTCCCTGGAGAACCCTGACTAATAGAGTCTAGAAAGATAAGAAGCCAGCTCTAGCAAGGTAGTTCATAATAACTCTCAGCTTTTTCCCTTTTAGACCAGACGTGATGACCATCTTGCCTCAGACTCAGTTCTGAAAACTTTTAATCTTAAAATATAATGCTTATGCTTTGCTCACATGTAAAACCTGTTTGATTGCATCAAGTCAAATGGATACTAATCCAACTAAAGTCTAGTCAGAATAATTAGGAAAATTTAACAAGGGAGAGAGGATACAAATTATCAAAATGAGAAATTAGAGAGGTGGTATCACTATAAATTATATAGATATTAAAAGGATAAAAAAGGAAGATATGAACAGTTTTGTCAGTAAATTTGACAAATTTAATGAAAAGAGCAAATTTCTTAAATGCCAAAAACTCTCAAAACTCTCTAAAGAAGTAGATTAAATAAATAGCTCTATATCTACTAAAGATAGTGAATTTCTAATTAAAAACCTTCCCACAAAGGAAATTCTGGGTCCAGATGGCTTCACTATGAATTCAGCCAAACCTTTAAGGGAGAAATAATACAAATTCTACACAAATTCTTTCATAAATTTGAAGAAGTTATAGTTCCCAACTCATTCTATAGTTCGGCATTATCCTTATACCCAAAGCAACAATGGCATTATTAGGAAAAAAAAACAAAAGCCATACCCTTACAAAGACTTGTATCTTTACAAATTTATCTTTCAAAAGCATGGATACAAAAATTTTAAATAAAATTTCAGAAAAAAAATCCAACAAAATATATAAATATAATGCATAATGAGTAAGTGAGGTTTATTCAGAAATTCCTGGTTGTTTTAACATTTGCAAATTATAGACATTGAAATTCATCATTTTTACAGACTAAGACAGAAAAACCATATGAACATCTTAAAAGATAAGGAAAACTCAGCATATGTTCATAATAAAAAAATAAAACTCTCAGAAAAATAGGACATTTACAAAAGCCCTACAGCTGAACATACTTAATGGTAAAAGACAGAATGCTTTTCCTCTAAGATTAGGAAAAAGACAAGGATGTGCACCCCACCAAGTATTTAACACTGTATTGGAGGTTCTAGTCAGTGTAATAAGGCAAGAAAAAGAAATAAATGGCATCCATATTAAAAAAAAGAAACTCGACTATGTTCATTAGCAGGCAGCCTGATGATCTATGTAGAAAATATGGTGACATCTACTACAAATGTACTAACATTAATAAGCAAGCTTAGCAAAGTTGCAGGATAAAAGGGCAATATAAAATATATCAATTAGATTATGATATGCTAGAAATAAAAATAAAATTTAAATTAAAAAAAATAAAATTTACAATACAATCACAAAGTATAAAACACCTAGAAATAATTCTGACTAAAAATGTGCAAGACCTGAAAACTGAAAACTAAAAGCATTGCTGAAAGAATTTAAAGAGACTTAAATAAATGGAAATATGTATTTTGTTCATGGGTCAGAATATTTAATATTTGTAGGATAACAATTCTCCTCGAACTACTCTGTAGATTCCCTATAATTCCAATCAATATCCCAGTAGGCTAGTTTTTGCAGAAATTAGTAGACTGATTCTAAAAGTCATATGGAAATGAAAAGGACCTAAAATGTTCATTAAAAACTTTTAAAATGAACACAGTAGGAGCTGCTACCTGATACCAAAACATTTTATAAACTATTCAAGACAATGTGATATTTGCATAAAGATCAATAAATAGTTAATGGAACAGAAGACAGAGTCCAGAAATGGACAACCAATTTTTAAACAAAGGTTGAAAAGCATTTCATTGGAGAAAGGATAGTCTTTCCAATAACTGGTATTGGAAAAATTGGTGTTCAATATCTCTCCCTTCCCCCCTAAAGAATGCACTTCCATCTACACAATGTACCATATACAAAAAAAAATTTTAAATGTATCCTATACCTAAATATAAAATATAAAACTGTGAAACTTCAAAAAGAAAAATATATTATAAAAATCTTTGTGACTTTGGATTAAGCAAAGATTTTTTTGGATATGACACTGAAAGCAAGAGCCATAAAAGACAAAAATTAATGTCTGACTTCATAAAAATTAAAAATCTCTGCTTCAACAGAAACTGTTAAGAGAATGAAAAGACACTAAAGACTGGCAGGAAACATTGTAAAGCATTTATCTAATAAATCCAGACTATATATTAAAAACTCTGAAACCTTGATAATAAGAAAACAAGCAATCAAAACAAAATGGCAAAGTATTTAAACAGTTATTTTACCAAAGAAGATATATAGATGGCAAATATCCAAGTGAAAAGATGGGAAATATAATTAGTCATTAGGAGAATACAAATTAAAACCATAGTAAAATACCCCTACAAACCTATTTGAATGTAAACAGTTAAAGACTGACTCTAACAATTGTTGAGATTGTAGAGGAACTGGAACTCTCAGATATTGCTGACTGGATTATGAAATGGTATAACCACTTTGGCAGTTTCTTAAAAAGTTAAGCACACAACTACCATAAGATCTAGGAATGGAATGACTCAAGTGAAAATACAGCAAAATATCAATACAAAGAATTGTATGTGATTGTTCATAGCAGCTTTATTTGTGATAGCCAAAACTGAAAATGATCTTATTGTCCATGAACAGGTGAATTGATAAATAGTGATGTATCCACACAGTGGAATAAAAATAAAATGAAACAACATGAATGAGTCTCCAAATAATTATGCTGAGTGAAAGAAGCCAGACAAAAAAGAATACATATTGCATGATTACATTTATATAAAATTCCAGAAAATGCAAACCAAGCTATAGTGACAGAAACTATATCAGTGGTTGCCAGTAGAGGGATAGAATGGGGTTAGAGGGCAGAATTACAAAGGACCTGAGGAATCTTTTGAGGGTGATCAATTATATTTACTGTATTGATTATTGTGATGGTTCCACAGGTGCATGTATATGTCAAAACATCAAATTTTGACATTAACTATGTGCAGTGATGTATGTCAGTTATATCTTAATTTAAAATGAAGATAAAAATATGAAACCTTTTAATTCTAAAATAAAGTGTTTATGTTTTGCTCACATATGAAACTAATTTGATTATATAAAAGTGTCTAGCTATTAACCGGAATTGTCTCACTTGAAGAAGTGTTTCCTTGTGTTTTTGGTTAAATTTTAAATACTTTTTTTTTGGGCTTATCACTGTACAGATTAATAAAACAGCTAATCACTTCCTGTGTTTAAAAAACATTTAAAAATGTTTTCTTATAAACAATTTAATTTTCTTCCAAGATTGGACCGTTTTTTAACAGTAGTACTTCTCATTCCTTTCATCTAAGCTGTAGTTCCCTCGTTCATTCAAGATGACAATATATGCGGGTACATTAAATCAGTAGATGATCTCTAGATCATCTGATTTTGTCTAAGTCCTCAAGACAATAGATGACATGTTCTAGTCTCATGATTCCCCCCTGCCAATTTGAGGATCAGGGCTAATTTTGTTATAATTATCAGTATTTGAACCACACCCTCTTAAGTCCTCCCTGGCTGATATTTAATGCATCACCAATCTTTGGAATTTTTGGCCATTTTCAAACACTGGGACCTCTTTATAGGTGAGTAAGAAGAAGAAAAATCTTCTTAAGTGATTTGCATCAATCTATAAGATCAAAGGGAATATGTATATGCATTTCTTTAAATGAGAGCCTCAATGTCATTAACAATTTATATAAGTTAACATCTCAAGAAAACGCAAAAGACCTAAGCTTACTCAGCCATAGAAGGAAAAGGGGAAGATGGACAGTTGCTAAGAAGCCCAGATGTATAAAAGGAGGTGGAGAAGCATAAATGCTTCTTTAGCTTTTATGCTGATAATAGGATACAAAATATAACAATATATTAGGCGATAATTGTAGAAATTGCATGATGTGACTGTTTTAACTCCTGTGCCATTACTCCCTGGCAATAAATAGTACCCTAAAATAATTATATAATGTAGGCAAAACATACTTATGTGTTATTTTGGCATGGATTATTAAGAAGTGTGTGGCAATGCTCTACTTCATTTAGCTTGAACTTAAGCATGGCTTCAAACTTAGGCTAAACAGTAGAGAATTATTTTTGGAGCCAAAACAAATAGCTTTGTCCTGCTTAACCCCCAACCCCACGCCCCACAAACTCATTACTTCAAAATTATATTTTAGGGACACTATCAGGATCTTTTCCAGCAGTGGAGAATAAGAACATAATGACAAAAAAAAAAAAGACTAGCTTCTCTTTCCTCAGATAATTTCCACAGTGGAATCAAGCAAGAAAACCAGAGGTTTGTGTTTCACTAGATACGGTGAAAACATTTTTATTGCAAAATACCTAGAAATTCTGGATTAAAATATTGAAAAAAAATTATAAATGTATAACCGACCTTTCAGTATACAGTAAAGAAAATCTCTATGAAGCAGATTAATGATGGGACTGATAATTAGAATGATGAATTTGTGAGGTGGTGTTGCAGCTTCACTGCCAGGGAACGAGGGAACTTCATTTAGCAGTTTGGTTCCAATAGCCACATCAGAATAGAGATGTGATAGGGAATGGGATAGTGAATTGGAACTGATTGTTCCATGTATAGCTGGGATGTACAAAGTGCTAGAACTTCAGTGAAAGAATGGAATTGAAAAAAATATAATATCCCCACTGACACAGTAAGACTACACAAAGGCTTTTCTATTATGAGTTGGTCTCTGGATGGGGACTTTGAAACCTGATACTATTAGGGCTCTATGTCACATGCCTTGGGCCCACCTCCAACTTTGACTGCTGCCATCATGGACAGTTGCATGTCTTAGGCATGCTCCATCCCCAGCTTCTCTGCCTCAAGACTTTCTTTGATGCCCATAACAACCCTTGGATGGAGGAAGATTCTGAGGAGCACCCCACATTATTCCTCAGAGGATCACCAGCAGCATTGAGCCTAGTTGCCTCCAGAGATGACTAGTTCAAGAGCATGCCCTTTATTGATGTTACCACTTTCTCTATCATACTCGTTACTCTCTCATTCAGAATTCCTGGGATCACCTTCCATATAAACCACCTATACAGAAGTCATTGTAGCAGGTAATTCTTTTAAAAGAATACAAATTAAGACAATGGACATTTTGGGGGCATTGGAATTGTTCTGCATGATATTGCAATGATGTATACAAGCCATTATACATTTTGTCAAAACCTATAAAATTGTGTGGTGCAAAGTGCAAACCATAATGTAAACAATAGGCCATGGTTAGTAGCAATGCTTCAATATGTGTTCATCAATAGTAACAAATGTACCACGTTAATGAAAGATGTTGTTAATGGAGGAAAGTGTATGTGGGGTTGAGGTATATGGGAATCCCCTATATTTTCGATGTAACATTTACATAATCTAAAGCTTCTTTAAAAGTAAAGGAAAAAAATGCAATGGGGTTTCAACTCATGTGAGTGTGGGGTTTAAATTTATATTACTCATAAGATCTGAGAGTCCTCAAGCTAAAAGCATCTGTATAAAATTACCCCTTCTTGTGCCTGACAGAAAAAAATGTTAAGTATTTTGTTGGTCCACACTCTCAAACCAAACTACCCAGTGTCATTGCAGATAAAGCCCCTCTAAAATTCTGAGTTCAAAATACAAGATTACAAAGCAGGAGAGTAAATAATTCAATTTTTTAAAGTATCAAGAATTAAAGATTGTGCTAGTTAACTGAAGGCTTGACTGGAGTTAGAGGAGCTTCTTTCAAGGTGGCTAACTCACATGGCTGGCAAGTTGGTGCTGCTGGCTGACAGGAGGCCTCAGTTCTTCTCCTTATGGTTTTATGGGAGTGCTTGAGGGTCCTCACAAGATGGCAGATAACTTGTCCCATATTGAGCAATCCAAGAGACCAAGGAACAGGCTGAAATGCCTTTTATGAGCTAATCTTACAATTCACACACTGCCATTTTACAATATACTACTTGTCTCACAGGTCAGTTCTGTTAGATGTGGGAGGAGATTATACAAGGGCATGAATGCCAGGAGGCAAGAATCAGGGGAAAATCTTGGAGGTTGGCTAATACAGAGACTGTGGAAGATCTGTATTGTGCCAAATTAACCAAGCTGGAACTGTTTCCCAGAATTGCCCTCCTGACATAGTCCTGTGATAATGAGGGTCATGAGTGATATTTTGCAAGCAATTTGGAAGGGCAAAGTGAAGCAGGAGCCATATTCTTTTACTGTTCAGAAGGTCTATCCTGGGCAGAAGGCACTTTTGCAGCTCATGCAAGTTGTTGTTAATCTCCTGTCTCACCTTGTTGGAGTGGGGAAGCAGTTGGATCCACAGTAATGCCAGACCTGCCAGTTTCCAACTCCCAATTCATTTTTAGCCTCCCTAACTTTTGAAAGAAGTGTGTTTTAACTCATATCAGCTACCTCTGCAATTAACCTTGAGCACTGAAGTTAGAGACTTGTAAACAGTAAAAGACTGACATGGGTTTTGCTCTGCCTTGTGGATTCTGGCTCATGCTTAAGGTCCTAGTTTATCTTTGCTTCTCCCACTTCTCATTCATCTTTTCTTCCTGACTACTTGTCTTGATGACTTCAGATTTGGCTCCAGACACAGAAACAACAGCCCCACAATGACTGTTAACCAGCTCCTACAAATATATGAGGACAAATCCCTAAAATAAATCCCTTCTCATACACAAATTTTCTAGTGGTTCTACTTCTGTGATCAAACTGATTGACACAGAGACTATAAAATAAGTAGCTTTAAACTGAATAAGGCAAGAAAGAAGAAAACAATTACTATAAAAGATAAGACGGCATGAAAACCAGATATATTTGAAAAAGGGCCAAATAGAACTTGCAAAAAATGAAAAATAAATTAAAAAAATAAAAAAACCTTCCAATATATGAGTTTATTAGTCTGAACAGGATACAGGTAACTGTAACAAAATTCCGGATAACCAGTGGTTGGTTCAAATAAGATAGATATTTATTTCTCTTTCATAAATGTAAGAAATTCAGAGCCAGTGTGGCTTTAAAGGATTTTTACATATGTAGTTTATCAAAAACTTGTTGGGAGTGGATGTTGCTCAAGCTGTTGCGCACTGCTTCCCACATGGGAGTTCCCAGGTTCAGTCACTGGTGCCTCCTAAAAACAAAAACAAACAACAAGCAAACAAATGAAAAAAAAACAACTCAGGGGAGCCGATGTGGCTCAGTGGTTGAAAGCTGGTTTCCCATAGATGAGGTCCTGGGTTCAATCCCCAGCCCTGGTACCTAAAAAACAAAAAACAAAACAAAAAACAAAACTTGTCCCAACTACTTCCACAACAGTTTCTTATACCAACTACAAAGATTGCAATAACTCGATCAATTCAATTCTGACTCTAACTAACCAGAGTTAGGCCATCCTCCACAAGTTCTAGGCTAACCTCTACAAGATTGCCTTTCAGGTACCAGTCACAAGTTCTGGGAACCAGACCACCTTGGACCAATCGGCTACCAATTTGGGGGTTCCCATCATCACCTCCGGTTCAATAATTTGCTATAACAACTCACAAAACTCAATGAAAGCACTCTACTTATGATTATAGCTTTATTATTTTAAAAATACAAATTAGATGAAGCCAAAAGAAGAGTTGCATAGGACAAGGTCTGGTAGGGTCTCAAATGCAAGCATCCATGTCCTCTCCACATGGAGTCAGAACACAGCATCCTCCCAGCACAGTAGTGTATCTATTCAGTCAAGGAAGCACATCTGAAATTTGAGTATCTGGAGTTTATTTGGGGTCTCATTGTGTAGGTGTGATTGTTAGAATCAATGTTCATGTGGTTGAACTAAATCTGCAGCCCCCCTCTCCTCCTGAGGTTGGGGAGGTGGGCAGATATGATGTGGCTCAAAGCCCCAAACCCCTGATTGGTATTTCTGGTGTGGCCAGCCCCTTCCCTAAGACTGCCAGTATGAGTGGTGTATTAATCATCCAAAGAGGTGCTGATGCAAAATACCAGAAATCTGGCTGTTATAAAAGTTATTTATTTGGGGTAGAAGCTTACAGTTACCAGGCAATAAAGCACAAGTTACTTCCCACACCAAAGTATATTGCCATGTGTTGGAGCAAAATAGCTGCCAACATCTGTGAGGGTTCAGGCTTCCTGGGTTCCTCTCTTCCCAGGGCTTGCTTCTCTCTGGGCTCAGCTTCTCTGCTATCTCCACAAGGCCAGTTATAGATGAACAGCTTGTTTCTGTTCCCTGGGCCTTTTCTCTTTCCTCACAACCAAGCTCCTCTGTGTGCTTACTTCGCAGGGCTCAGCTCAAAAACTCCAAACTTCCTTCTCTGCAGTGTGATTTCTCTGTGAGTCCCTGCCCACCAAGGGGGCGGTGATGCAATGTCCTACTGATGTGACCCAATCAAAGCCTTAATCATTATTTAATCAAGTAAAAGTAAAACCTCTGGATCCAGTGTAGTCTAATATGCCCAGAGGAAAAGACCAGTTCACAAACATAATCCAATATCTATTTTTGGAATTCTAAATAATGCCAAACTGCTACAAGTGGCTTCTCCCATTCATCTCATTAACATCTCATCTCATTAGCATTCATGGGCCTACCATGAATAACAAAAGACAGTCCAATCATGGGAAATTCTAAATATTCAGAGATTACCTATCCAGGAACTGGGGACAAAGATGAGCTAGGTTTTTCATTACGCTATACCACATTGTCAGTAAAATAGGTTCCTTTAAAAATGATTCTGTAACATCCATAATAAGTTTTTTTTTGCCCTCTGTGTCAAGCATGGCTGCTATACATCCTGCCATCATGTCTACACCCCCAGACAGTAGGAAAGAAGAATCAGAAGATCTGCTCCTTTCCTTTTAAGACTGCAATCCAAAAGTTGTACACATAGATTTTGCTCACATACCGTTGATGAGAACTTAATCAGTTGGACCTAAGCAGCTACAATGGAGGCAGAGAAATGTTGTCTTTTGGTAAGTGGACATGTGCCCAGCTAAAAATTCTATTACTACAGAAATGGAATGTGGATATTGAGAGTCACAATGGGTTTAAAACCTGACAATCGCTTCTCAAGAGACAATTAACAAAAAGAGAAAGAGCTAAAGGTTTTACAGAAACTAAAGCAATGGCAAGAGAGAAAAATGAAGAAAAATAAGAGAATAGATTAAAATGGGATAGATGTAATAGGGGATGAGATAGTTATTAATTTTTCAAAATTTCTCAATAGCATGAATCCAAACATTTGAGAAGCCCACTGAATATGGAGCAAGATAAAACTAAATAAACCTACACATAGATTTATTGTGGTCAAACCAGAACACCTAAGACCTAAAGAAAATCTTCAAAATCAAGATAAATAGCATATAAAGAAAAAAACTAGATTCTTCATATTATCTATATTTCAATGCATTTCTAAGCTTGCAGAGAAGGAAGTAAATTTCTAAGGGCCTCTTAAATAAACAGCCTAATAAACATGAAAAAAAAAAAAAAGCTGAATCCTGAGAAGGCAGCAGAGAACAGTGAACTATTAACAATACACAAAAGAGAAAGCTGGAGCTAGCCTAGGTCTTATGTTGATATCAGCATTGTGATCTAGAGACTAAACCTTGAACTAAGTCTGATGGAGCTGATTCCAGAAACTTGCATTGAGTCTGGAAGCCTGGTTCCAGTTCAACACTAAACTTGTAACTAAGGGTTAAGAATTAACAAATATTTATGATTACTAATCATTAAATAGATGCCTTTATATTATAAAATAGCAAAAGGTTAATACTTGAAATTGTTAAAGCTGGCTAGAGTGCTCCAACCCCTCTAACCAGCTCACTCTAGACTTCACTCTTGTTTATGCTTAATTTTTTTTAATTTTTAAGATTTTTATTTATTTATTCCACACCCCTCCCCCCATTATTTTGCGCTCACCATCTGCTCTCTGTGTGTTCTTTTGTGTCTGCTTGTCTTCTCTTTAGGCAGCACCAGGAATCAATCTTGGGACCTTCTGGAGTTGAGAGAGGCTGTTCGATCTCTTGTGCCACCTCAGATCCCTGGTCTCCTGCATCTCTTATTGTCTCTCTTCTATGTCTCTTTTTTTTTTACATCATCTTGCTGCACCAGCTTTCCATGCAGGCCAGCACTCCTGTGCAGGCCAGCACTCCATGTGGGCCAGCTCGCCATGCTGGCCAGCTTGCTTTCCACCAGGAGGCCCCGGGAATCAAACCCTGGACCTCCCATATGGTGGACGGGAGCCCAATTGCTTGAGCCACATCCATTTCCCATTTGATGGTAATTCTAGATTGAACTCACCCTTGTGTATGCTTATTATTGGGATGGTAACCACTCCACCATCTACTGTTTAATATCCATATGGGAAACCTTGTGACTGACCTCTACTCTGCAGCAAATTTCTTATCTCAAAAACTTGATCTCTGAAAATGATTGTAACTTTGTAATTCCTCCTAGTTTGGGGTCTACCCCCAGCTTATTCAACCCCTTAATGTTTATTAATGAAGGAACATGTGTCTAACTCCACCCCAGTTATGCATTAGCACTCTGATGTTATAAAATACTAGAGTTTCTGCAGATCAGAAAGGCAGTTTTTGGGCCATCTAAGTGACTGACCTCCTTTGCTAGTGCAACCAAATAAACATTTTCTCTTTTTGAAACCCTGGTATCTCAGGAAATGGCTTTCAAGACCTATTGGGAGAAAAGAACACACTTTTGCTCAGTGTCAAATTCTATGGCAAAAACTATTTCAAAGCCTCTCTGGAGAAAAAGTTGTATCCCACGATACCCAAAGATTGAGATTAAATAAGACAAATCACTGTGAGTGTGGCAACAAAAAAACAAATTTAGTTCCCTGAGGGCTTCAGATATTGGAATTATAGGAAATGGAATGTAAAATGACAATATCTAAAATGTTAAAAGAAATAAAGGTGCTATCACAAAATCAGTAAGCAATAAAATATTAAGAATAAGGAAATACAGAATTCTGCTTCTGGCCATGATCAACAGCAACAACTACATTTCCCCTAATAT
Organism: Cabassous unicinctus; assembly: GCA_029593785.1. Taxonomy (NCBI): domain Eukaryota; kingdom Metazoa; phylum Chordata; class Mammalia; order Cingulata; family Chlamyphoridae; genus Cabassous; species Cabassous unicinctus. Next base: position 41,358 of record JAQZBX010003364.1, read on the forward strand.
TTTAAGTATCTATAAAATTAGAAACAATGTATGGTGCAAATGCTTTCAGATATAGGACAATGGAAAGCACAGAACTGTGATCCAAGAGAAAAAGAAGCAAACAAGGTGAATCCTATGAACTGCCTGAAAGCACTTTCCAAACTGCCAGGTTGATCCCTAGCATAAGAATCTCACTAAGTTGAAGAGACAGAAGTCAGAGTTAGGGAAAGTTCCGGTGGCTGGAATGTGCAGAGCAGATTACCAAAGAGAAGGAAAGTACCTAAAAGAGAAGGTCTAAAAACTTGCACAGGGGTTGCCTTGAGTGTGCCACTAAATACACAGCTGTGCATGCATGGGGGAAACTCAATGAGCTGAGAACTTTAAGCTAACTAACTCCTAGAGCTCACACAGGACTGGGAAACATTTGCTTTCCAACAGACTGCAAAACAGATTGAATATCCAGGAGAGTTAATGGAGACATCAGAGGATCATGACTTAGTACTGGACCTAAAGCAGCCATCAGGTAAAGTATCCTCTAAGAGCCTCTAAAGGATCAGTCTGGTCCCCAATAACATAATTGTCTAGTAAAACAAATATTGACATGTTTTAAAGGAGAGTAACAAAACCCAAACACTCATTAACATAGCCCCACAAATGTCTGAGATCCAATTTAAAATTTAGTTCATATGTGAAGAAGCAGGAAAATGTGACCCAATGATCATGAGAAAAAAATCAGTCAATAGATACAGTTCCAGAAATGAAAGAGATGGTAGATGTAGAAAATTAGGACTTGTAAAAAAGCTATTTAAAATGTGCCCAAGGATTTAAAGGAAAACATAAGTATAATGATAAAATATGATGAAGATATAAAAATGAGGCAAATGGAAATTTTAGAAGTAAGAAATAAAATGTCTAAAATAAAAAATTTCCCAGTTTTTAACATTAGCTAGACATTGTAGAAGAAAAGATCAGTGAACTCAAAGATATAGCATTAGGAAATATTTAAACTAAAGCACAGAGAAAAAGAGAGCCTCAGTGACCTATGGGAAAATTTTAAATAGTCTAAAAATTGTGCAACTAATGTTCCAGAAGGGAAGATGCAAAAAAAAAAATTTTTTTTTAAGAAATAATGACCAAAATTTTTCAAAGCTTGATGAAAATTATAAATCCATAAATTTCACAAATTCAACCAGTCCCAAGTGGTATAAACACAAAGAAAATCACAGTGAGACACATTAAAATCAAATTCCTGAAAAATCAGTGCTAAAAGAGAAAAAAAGCAGCTAGAGAAAAATGGCACAAACTACAGAGAAACCATAATGAGAACATCAGAATATATCTCTTTTGAAACATTTAATCCAGAAGATAATGAAACTCTATATTTTTATTTTTATATGGGTAAATATAAAAGTCATTTCTTCTTATTAAAAAATATTCACAAGTTAATTGTTAAAAGCAAAAATAAAAAGGGGTGGTGGTGATTATAACATATGTGGAAATAAAAAGAATGAACAATAGCTAAATTTATGAGAGGTAAGAAACTGAAGTATAGAGTTGTAAAATTCTTATGTTGTATGTAAATATATAATATCTGTTTATTATTATTTGAAAGTATAATTCAAACATGTGAAGGTATAATAAATGGCTTGTGTGGGCTCAGGTAATCTTATTAGTTCATATTTAGCATGTCCAATCAATATTTCCTGAAGGGTGGATTTGCATGCCTTTTGTTTTACAATACTAGTAGAAGAAAAGTCCCATATATATTCAGGAAAAGGGGATGCTTAAACACTTCAAATAATTTCTGTTCAAAAATTCCCATTTTTATCAAAATTTTTAACAAAATCCCATCAATCCTTGCCCTCCTATTTCCTCCCAAACTAATGGGAGCCCCCATTAAGATTTTATCAACAGAATTTAGAATCACAGTGCATTGAGCTCCTGTGTCAAGGAGTCACAGACAAGTCTCTTCTCTGTTCCCTTGACCATTTCATCCGCACAGGTACATAAGGCCTTAAGATGGGTCCCCAGCTGAGGGTGGAGTCAAGGGACCCCAACACTTTCATCAAAAATTGTACTGAGTAAATCATAGGAACATGTTCGCAGGTGGTCGGAGTTTTCTTTACTGTCTCCAAACTGGGGGGATAAAGTAGATTTGTTAGGCCTCTTCAGTGTTGGGGAATACAACTTCCAAGACTGCTGCATTAAGACCTTTATTTTGACTCCATCAAAGTCCATTTCTTATTTGCCCTTTAAAGATTATCACCCTGCTGGGAAAAATCCCTTTGACTCTCCTCTTTCCCTTTCCCCTTTGTTTTGTCCCCATCAATGTTTGCTTTATTCATCCCATTTCTTAATAACTGTTTAAAGATTTCCACCTTGGTTGCAGTCCCTTGGCTCACCCCCCATTTCTCTCCTATTCTCTTGGGAATCAGTCTAGCCTTATTTGTTATCTGTTATTTCAGCATTATTTTTCCCTTTGGAAACGGTTTCTGAAGCTAGCAGTTCTACCTCAGATTGGCCAGAACCTAAGCTTGGCCCAGCATCAGGATTTGCCTCGATACACATCTTTCCTTTTAGTTATTATAGAAAACAATCACTAAATGATTGTATATTTTGTTCTTTTCTTCTTACTCTGCATTTCCTTATACATCCAGTGAGCCAACTTTCTGATAGTTGGACTCAGCATTTCTAAATTCTGTTGCTAACTTTTACCTTCAGTAACCTGATAGCAACACAGTAGCTATTCCATACTATAGGTGCACCCATTACCACTCAGTAATCAAATGTTTCTTATGCCCCACTCTTTAATCCCTTCTCTTCCCAAACCACACATTTCAGTAAATTAGGGTCATTCTAGCAAATCCCATTTTTTACTGACATCAACTGCAAAGTCAGGAGGAACAATCCCTACAAGACTGCCCTCACTTTAGACACCATCTACAAGTTTGGGGGTTCCAGATCCACCCTCACTTCAGATGAGTTGGCTACAAATTTGGGAGTTGTCATAACTACTGTCAGGCTTGAATAATTTACTAGAACAGCTCACAGAATTCAGGAAAGTATATACTTACAATTACAGTTTTATTATAGTGAAAGGATACAAATTAGAACTAGCCAAATGCAGATACACACAGTACAATGTCTTGGAGGACCCCAAACATGAAGTTTCCAGGTGTCGTATCCCATGGAATCCTGGACAGTATTACTTCCTCTCGGCCACAATACAAAGAGTATTACCAACCAAGGAAGTTCACTGAGCCGTTAGTGCCCAGAGTTTTATATTAGGGCTTGATCGCATGCTGCCCATGTGGCTGACCTTTAGTTGTCAGTTCCTACAGGGGTCAGAACCTATACTGTATGGTCCAATGCCCCCCTCATTAATCACAGGCAAACCAAAATACTCCTATGAGGCAGGATATTCCAAGAGCTAAGGGATCACTTTCCAGTAGCTGAGGGCAAAGTATAGATCATCAGCTTTAGGAAAGGTTAAATCTTCACTACACAGTTGCCAAAGTAATTTAATGGGGGAAGAAATGATGCTGGAAGAATTAGCTATCAATTTTGAGGGAAAAAATGAACATCTCCCTTACTTTCATAGTACACAAAATTTAACTTGAACTGGATCATAGATATTAATATAAAAGTTAAAACTATCAAATTTCCAGAAGAATACATAGTAGACAATCTTTAAGATTTTGTAGGAAAACATCTATTTTTGTGTGTGTATGTTTAGATGCAAAAAGCAAAAATCACACACACACATACAAACACAAATATTGGGCTGTGGTAGATTGAATTGTATTCCAACACATGACACATTCTTAATACATGTTTGTTTGAGTGTGCACCCATTTGTAAATAGGACCCACTGAAGATATTTTATCAGTTAAGGTGTACAGTCAGTTGTGAATAGGATCTCCTAAGAGCCCATTTAGCGGTGGCCAAAGTGAATCAGGGAGGGTCTTAATCCATATTACTGGAGGCTTTTAAAATGAACCAGAAGACAAAGAAGGTGGAAGGCTTAAAAAGCCACAGGACAATACCAAGGATATCCCATGTGATGAGGACTGCCATTACCAGAATGCTACTGACCTTGGGAAAAAGTCCTGCTTTTCTGACACATTGATTTGGGACTTCTGGCCTCAAAACTGTAAGACAATAAATTCTTGTTGGTTAAGACAACAAATGTGTAGTATTTGTCATAGTGCCTCTGGCAAACTAAAACATGGACTTTATCAAAATTTAAATTTTTTTGAGATAATTAAAAATGGAAAGGGAAGCAATATTTGCTGTACATATATCTGCCAAAGGACTTGCAAACATAACATTATAGAGTGTTTGCAACTCAATAATAAGACAAATGACCCTATTAAAAAAATAAGCACATAATTTAAGCATATACATCACAAAAGATATATAAATGAACAATATGTACATGAAAATATGTTCAATATCATCAGTGTGGCAGTTTGGCATTGTTTATGAATTACAAAAATAGATACTGGATTATGTTGTAAACTGGTCTTTACCTGGGAGTGATTAAATTATGATTAGGGCTTTGATTAAGCCACATCAGTAGGACAGGACTTTGAGTCCCTATCCCCTTGGTGGGTGGGGACTCACAGAGAAAACTACACAGCAAAGAAGAGAGTTGGAGTTTTGATCCTGGAGCATGGGAAGTAAACACAAAGATAAGTAGATACGTGAGGAAGGAGAGAAGTCTCCATTAAACACAGGCAGAGGCCTCGGAGAGAGAGACAAAGCTGTTAGCCTGATAGTCTATAGCTGGCCTTGTGGAGACAGCAGAGCAGCTGAGCCCAGAGAGAAAGGAAGAGAGGAACCCAAGAAGTCTGAACCCTGGCAAACGTTGGCAGCCATCTTGCTCCAACATGTGGGCAATAGACTTTGGTGAGGGAAGTAACTTATGCTTTATGGCCTGGTAACTATAAGCTTCTACCCCAAATAAATACCCTTTATAAAAGCCAACAGATTTCTGGTATTTTGCATTAGCACCTCTTTGGATGACTAATACAATCAGTCATCAGGAAATGCAAATTATACCTTACTTGTTACCACTATTTACCTACTACTTTATCTGACATTTAAAACAACAAAGGGAAGCGGGTTTGGCTCAATGGATAGAGCTCCCGTTTACCATGTGGGAGGCCCTGGGTTCGCTTCCCGGGGCCTCCTTGTGAGGGCAGGCCAGCCGACCCGCGCAGCACAGTGGGCTGATGCAGCAAGACCTCACAGCAGGAAGCGGGTTGGCTCAATCAATGGAGCCCCCGTTTACCATGTGTGAGGCCCCTGGTTCGCTTCCTGGGGCCTCCTTGTGAGAGCAGGTCGGCCCGCGCGGCGAGGTGGGCTGATGCAGCGGGACCTCACAGCAAGGGGGAGATAAGCAGACGTGGAGGAAGCACACAGCGAATGGACACAGAGAACAAGGGCAGCGAGGCGGGGATGAATAAATAAATAAATAAATCTTTAAAAAAATAAATAAATAAAACAACAAAAAAACTGACAATATCAAATGTTGGCAGGATGTGGAAAAACTTTAACTCATATATTGTAGATGGATATGGAAAAGTTTATAGCTATATTAGAAAACTGTTTGGCAATTTCTTATAAAATTAAACATGAATTTACCACATAATTGAGCAATTCTTTTCTGAGATATTTACCTAAAAGGAATGAAAACATTTGTTCACATATGGCAGAAACTAGGAACATATATCATCAGAGAGTGCTGGATCAAGGAGAGAGGAAAATAAAATTGAGAGAGTTTATTGATGTGAGAACAAATAAAGATTTAATACCTTGCTAAGACCCTACAAAACTGGTGTTAACACGATGATTGGATGGTATCTTAGTTTCACAAATACCATACAGTGGGTTGACTTAAACAATGGGGATTTATCGGCTCATGATTTTGAACCTAGAAGTCCAAAATCGAGGTATCAACAAGGTGATGTCCTTTCTTTCACATGGCAATGCACATGCCAGTACCATCTCCTTCCTCTTCCAGGTCCCATTGACTTGCAGTTTCTGGCTGCTCCATGTCAATTCCTTTCTGTGACTTATAAAGAATTATAAGGAATTCAATCATATTGGATTAAGGCTACCTTCATTCAGTTTGGGCACCTTAACTAATAGCATCTTCAAAAGTCCTATTTACAAATGGGTTCACACCCACAGGACCAGGATTTAGGATGTGAACGTGCCTTTTGTGGGGGACATGATGCAATCCCCAACAGATGGCTTTTGGAAGAGAAAGTGGAGAAAGTGATGGCCACATGTAGGTGAAAGAGAAACACCAGATAAGTTTGGTAGAAGGTGGAAGAAGGAATCAAAGGCTCAGAAAAGAAGCAATCCTAGAATGGGTATATATGTATAAATAGGAGATGTGTATAGTGCTCAGAAGACCCAGCAAATGACTGTTCCACCAAAGGGCCTGGAGAATACATTGTTTCGCAAAGAAAAAAAGAAAAAAAAAAGTGCTTACGTAAGGAATGCCAACACTACTGAGAAGTATTGGAGAAGTCAGGGATACACCTAGGGGCCATCAACCAGCCCTCGCCTACCCCTGCTTCATTTTCTATTGTGTACAGTCCAGGGGAAATGTTAGGTCAAATGAAAAGGTCTGACTAGAGCTGAAACCGGGAAACCAAACTGGGAACAAGCAGTTCCAGCTACTTATCAGGGTGAGAACTCCCAGGGGCAAGGCCCCATTCCCCAACCCAGGTTATCTAAATATCCTACCCGTGGGCGGCACAGATTTGTTTCTTCTCCCAACATGAAGTGGGGCTTAAGCAGTTGCCATCCACTGGCCCTGACCCAAGAAATTTGTCTGCCCTGTGAGACTGGCCACGATGGGATCTCTTCCACTGCTCTTTTGGTCTTTTTGTGCTGTATAAGTAATAAAGTAGTCATTTGTTGAAAGGTTCTATTTCCTGAGCCTGTATTCCCACTGTGCACCATATAACAATTCGCTCTACAAGAAGCTCAGTGGTGGCTCTCCTCTGTAGAATAGGGGTGATCACAGAGATTTTCTTACATATGTGGATGCATGATTGCCATATGGATAATAAATAAGAGGGTCCAGAACTAATAGAACCCAGGTGGTGGTGTTGAACTTGAGAGCAAGGTGCCAGTATCATAACAAGTAGCAAAGTTGAAGTAGCAACCAGGGAAGCCTAACTAGCAGAAAGCTATGCATATGTTGAATAGAACACTAAATCTGTAGGAGTAAGATAAAGGAACATACCACAAGGGTTTTGCTTAATGTAAACTGCCAAAAGAAATTAGGATGGATAATAAGGAGGCCATTCCTCCACTGGCCCCGGACAATGACCCCTCGCTCAGTTTCTCGACCTGAGACAAGATTCAGGCCTGAAACCTATTGGCTGAAATAGAAGTTGGATACAATGAAAGGACCCTGTCAGGCCATAAAAAGTGTATACAGTGGTGATTCCCCAATCCTTCCCTAAAGGGACTTACAACCAACTACTCAGGTGATTTTATCCTGGGGAGAAGAAGAATATACAAACACTGTGAGGACTATTGGACACATTTGAGGACTATTGAGAACTGTTTTCTGACTTAATATTCTAACCTGGGGATTTTAACTATCATTATGCTCACCGCCCCCTATCAAGAGAGTAGGTTTTCATAAACCATGAAATAAATGTTCTTGGCTCAGATACCTCTCAGAGTGGGCCTATTATGTCCACAGCTGCACTCAGAGCCATTTCACCATTTCCTGAATGAACATACTCATCACATTGGGGCACATACCCCCACAATGGTCCTTGACAGGTGAGTTAGAGCTCTCATGATGGGAAAGGCTAGGTGGAAGCCTCAGAAACTGCACAACCCATCTGAAATGGTAAACAAAATATGACATCTAATCCCAGGCATAAATAATAGAGTTTAGTACAATTTTAGAAGAAGAAAAAGTGCAGCTTCTGAGTTCCCCATTATATCTCCATTTAATTCACAGTCTAATCCTTGCAAAAGCAAGATTGATCCTGGAAGAAAAGAGTAAACTATCATGAGCTTAATCATGTAGTATTAAGTACCAACTGTAGTTGCTGTGCCAGATGTGATATCTTTGCTTGTGAAGATTAACCTGGCCTCAGACACCTTGTATGAAGCACTTATCTGATGACTGTGTTCTTTCTGGCTTTTCAGAGAAGGTTAAGAAGCAACTCACATTAACATTGTACTGACAAAAGTACACATTTATGATCTTGCCCCAGGTCTATGTTAACTCTCTTATGCTTTGTCATAAAAAGTACCAAAGAGATACACATTGTCTGAATATCCCAGAGAATCTCAAACTAGTCCATTATATCAATTTCATCATGCTAATTGGATGACTAAAGAAATTATATTGGAGGCATTCCTATGACAAACATGTTCCAAAGAGCTTGAAAGATACAGAATAAAGACTGCCACGTAAGTGAAATTGAGGAGTTCAGTGGTTTGGAGCATGCTGAGACATCTTCTACAAAATAAAGGACAAATTACTACTTATTACACTGCTCACTACTAAGAAAGCACAGCATTTGGTAATGCTTTTTGGATACAGGAGGCAGCATGTTCCACATTTGAGGATACCAGTCTGTATGTTAGGTAATACAAATGTTCACACTCAACAATAGGCATCAACTATGGAAGAAGTACTAAAAAACCAAGTTGACAGAATGACTTGGCCAGCTGCAATCAGCCAACCTCTGTAATTGGCACCCCAAGCACTGGCATTATGGGCATGTCAACATGGTAAACTTGGTGGTGTGAAAGAGACTATGAATGAGGTTAGTAGTATGAGCTCCTTCTTGCCAAGTTCAACCTAGTTATTGCTGTTGCATGATTTCCAGACTTCCAGCAATAGAGGCAAACACTGAGCCTCCAGCAAGGAAACCAACCAGCCACTTGATGCTTGCATGATAGAGCAATGGTAGGGCCAGTTAGAGGTGTAAATGAGGTGCTTAGCTCCACCATGAGACCATATAAGAATGGGATAGCATTTTCTAGGAGGTATAATTATTCTAAGTTAACAATCATAATATAGTTTTGTGTTCCAAGTAGGTAGAATACATAAGTCTGTAAATCAAGGACTGAAAGTAGGAATGACCCATTTATTATCACCCCCAGTGATTCACTTTGGGACTTTTATGTTTTCCAGACTTGTAACTCTGGGCTCTGTGGGATGAAGAGTGTCTTGGTTTCCTAGCTGCTAAAATAAATGTCATTAAATGGGTTGGCTTAGCAACAGGAACATATTAGATCAAGGTTTCAGAAGTTAGAAGACTTGCTTCCTACCACGGATGGTATCTTCTGGCTAGCCAGCAATCTATGGGGTTCCTTGGATTTTCTGTCATATGGCAATTCACATGATGGCATCTTCTCCTTTCCCTTACAGTTTCCGTTGACTTCCAGCTTCTGGCTGATTCTTCCATGTCCAATTTCCTTTGTTCATAAGGATTTCAGCCAGATTGGATTAAGGCCCACCCTCATTCAGTTTGGGCACACCTTAACTAATAACATCTTCAAAGCTCCTATTTACAAGTGGGTTCATACACACAGGACCAGGAGTTAGGACCTGGGCATGCCATTTGTGGAGGACGTGATTCAATCCCCAATACACAGGTTCTGGTTGACAAGGGTAGAAGGCACTGACCCTGGAACACTGCAAGAATTCCTTCTGCATCCTGTTAGAGCTAATTGATCCTGAACTTCAGGAAAAAGTTGAGCACTTATACGAAATGAGAGCAAGGACGAATATGTTTAGCATCAGGTCATCTACTAGGGTGTCTTTTGATATACTCTTAAAAATTTTTGAAATGAATGTATTAGTGCAGCAACCATTGCCTGGGAAGGGCTTAGCAACCAAGGCTACAGAATTCTCATAGAAGAAATCCTGAGTCATCCAAAAGTAGATCACCTAGACCAGTAGAGGAACTTGTTAAGGGTGAAACAAACGCGAATAAGTAGTTCAGGAGGGTGATGCTGATATCAGTTGCAGCTTTAAGATAGCTGTAGAGTGAGAGGCTGTGACTTCTTCATTTCATGAGTTTCCACTAGGAAAAAAATGCACACTAGAATCATGGAGAAGCTGCTCCCCAAATATAAGAAGTGGATCCAAGCAGCCTGAGCTGATTATAATAAACACTGTGCTTCACCACCCATTTCCTAAATTCTTTATTATTTAGATACCTGCTGGAGTGTTGCTGGCTGAAAGAATGGAATTTTTGTCCCCTTTACTGAAGCATCCTATATCTAATACTAGTGGATGCAGGAGTTTAATGTCTTAGTGGTCTTCTCCCACCAACACAAAAGAATTCCAAAAGGCCATCCCAGCTGCCAAGATTTCTGTGGGTTGGTTGAAGCTTTTAATGTGAATGTATAAGAGCTCAACTTCTTTCTCTTTCATTCCTTTCCCTTTCCCTTCCACTGCAGAGTTAATTCTAAGAATACTATCTAATCAATATCCTGCACATCCTTTACCCCATAGTCTCCTTCCCAGGAAGTATGACCAGAAACATAAAAAACTTGAAAATAAACATCCAAAAGTGAAAAATCAACAAAGCAAAAACTTCTTTTTTTAATAATTAATGAAAGTGATGAATTCCTAGCAAAACAAATCAACAAATACAGAGAGCACAAACTAACAATATCAGGAATAAAAATATAGGTCTTACAGATGCTTAAAATATAAAAAGGGGAAATAACAAAAGAGAAAACAAAAACAAAAAAACAAAAAAACAAAACAAAACAAAAATATAAAAAGGGGATATTATGAATAACTTTATCCCAGTGAGATTTTAAATTTTGATGATTTGTATATATTTCTTGAAGAACACAATTTAACAAAAGAGATATTAGGAGAAATAGGAGCACTGGAGCTTTGCTAAAATTTTTGAAAACATAGACAAAAGGAATAAATTCATAGAAAAACAAAACTTATCAAAATTTACAAAGAAGAATTTGAAAGTCTCAAAATATTTGGGCTAGTGTCTAAAGACCTTCTCATAACAAATACACTATGCTCAATGGTTTTATGATGAAATCTACCAAAATTGTAAGGAACAAGTTATTTAAATTTTATGAAAAATCAGCCAGAGAATAGAAAATGAGAGAAAAATTTCCAACTACTCTTGAGGCCCGTAAAACATTAATATAAACACTAGATGATAGTACAATAAGTGAAAATTAAAACTGATTAAAAACAAAAATCCTAAATAGAATATTGTAAAATTGAAAACTCAATTAATGTGCTTTGTAGTAAAATAATAGATTAAAGAGAATTATCAATCTCAGTAGTTGATAAAATATGATACTATGCCTGATAAAAACTCTTACTGAATTAAGAAGTGACCCCTTTCACTCAATAAAAGGTAGCTAACAAAATCCTACAGTAATGATGGCTCCTAATGGTGAAATGTTAGGAATGTTTCCTTTAACACCACAAATAAGACATAGAAACAAAATATCACTATTTCATATCAAATCCTATTCTACAAGTGTGATTTTTAATGATCTAGAAACTTGTACATGAGCAGCTGGGCTGTGATTAGGGTAAGACAAATAAAGTACTTACTTCAGGCCAAAATTTAAGGGGCACCCAAAATGCAATAATAGAGATATATTTTAATGTCATATTTAAAAAAAAATCTAAATTAATCTAAAAGTCCATGATGAACAAAATATCAAAAATTTAAATAAAGACAGGCTATTGTTGCTTGTTTTATGCCCCTGCTTTATTGTGCAAGAGAAACACTTGTTTCCAATCAGCCTCTGGTTACAGGGCCTCAGTGCTACCATGGCCCCCACAGGGCTGGTTCATGAGGGTTGACTACAGTATATGGAAGAATGGACAATGCAGGGCTTTATATACAGTCATACTTTTTAATTTTAGAACATTTATTAACTTTTTCCATTTGGTTCAAAACAGCAGAGGATATTTTGATAAGTGTGTATATAGTGGGACATTTTTGCTTTTGCCTCAGTTCCGACGTGGCTTGGATTAACACTGATGAAAAGCTCTCTTTTTCTTGAACCTGTTCTCCTATTATGAGCCTTTCCTTAAACCAGGATGACCTAAACTTGTTGGGCTTCATTTCCTCTGCAGTAGGCTCATCCTGTGCAGGGAAACCTCTCTGACTTTCTAGCCTTCTTTGTAATGAACAGCAGATCCTAGAGAATTATGAAGTAGGCAAACATTTTATTTCTTAGTTCTTCGGATTCTCATTTCATACGATTTTACTTCCTAAATATACTCCTTATTCATTCCACAAACACACATTTCATTCTTGCTTTTTTTTTAACCTCAAGGAAATTGTGGAATAATCATTTGCTCTGGGGATATAAGCCTCAAATAGAGAATACTCTGCACACTTTGCACAGGAACACTTTCTGTTATACAAAAGTCAAAGCTTTGCTGTCTAAAATAAAACACTAAATATTACATTTCAAGTATTACTCAGTGGGTGAACAAGTGATTTAAAAATCAAGAGGCCTTACTAGAGCCCTTTAAAAAATTTGTAGCAGTTACTTCTTCTTGAGTTGTGCATATAGCCAGTCTTACAATATAACATAACAAGAACACATAATCTTTCCCCATAAGGCCAAGAATTTAACTTAATAAAAAATGTATTTGGATGTAGAGAATAAGAAGACTACTTCTAAGAAAGCTACATTTTTGAAGTCTTAATTAAATCCAAAATAGGCAATGTGTGCCAATATTACAAAAGACTTCAAAAGTCTCTTCATCTGCCAAATGTTTCCCAATTTGAGCATGAGTTATTTTCTCCCTCAGGAATGTCATGCTACACTCCCTAAAACCTACATGACTGGCTTCAAGAACTAGAAGGGACATAGAGGGTTGGATAGTACATGCAAATTTTACCAGCAGCACAACAAATAGACTTTACCGAACAAAACAGACATTTTCCAATGACTGCATCCCAAGAATTAGAATGAGGATGACAGGATTTATAACTTAGATACATTGGTGTTTTACTTGGTGACTTCGGGGAGGAGGATTTGGATGGTGATACTAGCTAATATGCTCTTATCAGTTACCATGTGCCAGGCATGATTCTAGGCTCCTAAGATGGGTTATCTCATTTGCATCTCACAACAGTCCTATTGAATCTCCTTTTTGTATATCTTACAAATGAGGAAACAGAGATATACAGATTACAGAACTTGCCCAAGTTCATGCAGCTAGTAAAGGGAAGGAAGTGGGTGAGAAATGCATACCCAGCTGGGGGAAAGACATGACATATCACACATCCTTAACCTACTCTTTTAAATCTTTTACTCACTATCACAGACTCATAGTTTACAATTATTTTCTCTCTTTCCTTCTCACTCATTTAACCTATCAATTTTTCATGACTTTGAAAGCAGACATTATTTTTATATCACATTATAGCAATCTGCATCCCTTTAAAAAGCATTGGATATATTTATATGCCACATAAACATCAGTTAAATGAGTAGTTAAGAGAATTATTCAGACCCCTCATCAATTCCAGGGTATTCTATATCCTCTCCCTGTTCAAGCTTTGATGCCCCCTCAGACTTCTTAAGTGTGAAGTAAAAACACCTGCCCCTCTTTTTCATTGAGCAGTGCAATCGGCAACAAAATAAAACAAAGGAACAAACAAACAAAATCCAGCTCATTTAAAATAACAACTGAACAAAATAATAATATACAAATTTAAAACTTAATGCTTTGTGTCGTGTCACTGTTGTAACAAACAGAAAGCAGATCAAAATTGAAAATAAACAGTCTACATGACTTCAGCTGAAATGCTCAATGCAATTTATTTGCTCATTTAATTGTAGCTTCCAATATGCCTAACGCACAATAACCAGGTAAGGGTACACACGACACATCTAAAGGTGGAGCATATCAAAGTCCTTAAAATCTGTCGCCTGGAAAGCGGACCAATGCCTTTCAATGAAGGAACTTGGGAGGCAGGTCCCATTTGGTGTTAGTGGAGGATCTAAAGCCTTCGGTGGTGGGAGTTACTGGTCTGAATGCAGGGTTCAGAGAAAGGCAGCAAGTTTCTTCACAACACAGACCCTGCAGCTATGAATCAGACTGGGGTCAGTCTGCCTCAGCATAACACTCACTGGAGCAGAATGTTCACTGAGTTTTTATAAGAAGTGTCAGTCAGGACTGGCCTAAGCCAGTCCCTATCATTTCTGCACACAAATGTCTCGTTATCACTTATTACAAAAACGTATTTTTGCTTACATTCTATTTGAAATGGACATGTTTTCAATATTTTGGTGTTTTTCTCAATTTATTTGTATTCTAATTTGTGGTCAAGACAGGTTTATGATATTTCAGTGTTTTCCTCAATTTGTTTACATTCTCTTTTGTGGTCAGAATATGTTTACAATATTTTGAGATTCAGGAACATTAATATCACTTCAATACACAGCACTTTCAAAGTTCTTCCTTCTACTCTTTACAAAAGTGGTCACTCAAACATCACGCTTACTGCACAGGGTAAACTGTGCAGAATGCAGAAAGTTAAATAATGCAAACGTAGCCCATTATAATGAAGTGAAACAAGCATCAAAGACCGAATATTCATAAAACATTTGGAATCTGTAACGCACTAAAATTTAGGCTACCAGCCAAATGCCACAACAGCTTCAAACATCAGGCAGCTTAAGGTGTATGATTTGAAACTGATAATGCATAATTTCCAAAGAGCTGTAGGTAGGTAAACAGCGGCACTGCAATGACTTATTTGTGCTGAGTTTTTTTTCTTTGCTGTCTGATTGCTCCAGCTCCCTAGAGGTTAGGAGTCTATCACCTGCTGCTCCTCAGCTGCTGGGAGCCAGACTAGAGCACAGATGGAGTGCCTATGTTTGCAGGGCTGCTTCTTCACAGAGATAAGCAGCAGTTGGAGAAGTGCTCAGCTTTGCCTCCCTCTGAAAGAACCTGAACAGCCATCAATAAAAAACAGTTACTTCTCCACTGTTATGTTAAACAACACTGCCTTGCATAACACAGGTGAAATTTGATGACAGGGAGTTGTTTCAATCACTGGAAATGCCTATAGCTTTGTTGTATCAGGTTTTTGTGTTCCCCTTTCTTTTCACCCCAAAATGGAATGGTTTAAAAACCTGGTTGAAATAGCTCACCACATTTCTTCACCAATTGCCTTGAATGTGTTTGGTGAGCTATTCTTTAGCTTACCCTTCTCATTCTTCTCTCATCGACAGCATTATATCTCTAAGTACATAAAAATCTACTATGCCCATTCAGGAGCATGTATTATGCCTGATTATGTCCTAGTGAATAAAATAAGATACTTTCCAAAAACCAAAGAAAAGTAGCTGCTGTCCCTAGCATAAAATTTGTGGGGACAGTTCTATAGTGGCCTGTCATCCTCCCCTGGCACCCACCAATACATCTTGGGCTCAGAACGAGGTGTGACTGCCTGGCAGGATAAAGCACAATCCCCTAGCAGCTAAGGGGACTGCAGGTGCACTACGTCCCCATTGTCCAGAGTAAACGTGAACAGTCTCTGCAGACAGTCTGATTCTGGTGGACGTGTTTTATGACATCCAGCTCACACATGGATGGTATATCTGTCCCTGGTGGGGAGGGAGTGAGTTTCCTTCACAACGGCACACACACACAAGAGAGGGGTGCTACGTGTAGAACATCTCCCTGTTGGCCACAGATTGGAAACCACTGGCAACGGGAAGCCAATGCCCATTAGTGAAGCTGACCTTGCTCTGTGGCTTTTCTATGTGAGTGAAACGTCATTCCATCATAGCCTGTGTGAGTCAAGCTTTTGCTGGCAACCCCAACACCTGTACTGAAGTGGATGGACACCTCTTTAGGTGTCGCTCCTTCTAACAGACAAAATTATATTCATAGGAATTTACACAATTCTTAATTAACTTGATCAAAAACCAGAGATAATCTTACCCAGAAACTTCTAAATATGTAAATACAATCCCCACCCCACCCCACCCCACCATTCCGCCCCTGAAGTTTTGTTAGAAAAGGTCAGGTCAGTGCCACTAAATAGTGTTTTATTTGGATCAGATGGTCTAGGTGGCAACACCCTTTGTCTTCTGTACAGTGACTAGCATACAATCAGAACTCCAATTATCTCTAAATGCTAATAGTGTATTTACAGTTTTTTCCCCCTGCCTGGGTCCTTGAGTACCCTGTTTAAAGGCTACTTTTTTACTCTCAACTTCGGTACCCTGGAGATTCTTGGATATTAAGGCTGAGGTGGCTTTCACTTGTGTGCTTCTATGCTTTGGCGGTTTATTGGGAACACTGGGTACTGGTGTACCTTGATATACAGAAACAACGATCAGAAATTCACTGTCATAAGTTTTTTTAACCAGTGAACTGATTGGGTATGGAATGCATGAGTGAGTTAATTTTACATATTTTAATAAATGTTTCTCCCATTATTTCCTTAACATCTCTTACATTTCTAGTGTCCTATCCTTCATTGTTGATGCAGCGTTTTGATCCTGCTATTAAGCAGAAATTAAGCTGGTTCTTGCTAAAAAGTTACAGATGATCCATCAAATATTTTGTTGAATGTTTGCACTCTGTTACACGAGAGGTATTTTAAATGAAGGTTAGTTTTTTCTTTAGTTAAGCTTATATTATTTTACCTAGATATTTAAGCCATTTGGTGCATGTTGTTTCCTTAAATATGATTACCAATGTATTCAAATTATTTTAAAACATTTGTGTATTTATACATGTGTACATATAAATTTTGAATGTTAGCTTAATTATAAGTTAAGTTCTTTGTAATTCTTAAGAAGAAATTATTTTTCAAATGAATGCATTCCTCATTTTACAACAAAACCCAATGAGAAAAAAAGCATCCAGAGTTCTTTTAGCAGACCACATCTTCCATTGGAAACCTAAGTGGTAGAGCACAATTCACATTTCCTTGATTTTCCAAAATTCTTCCAAGCCCCTTAAGCTTATTGGAGGGTCATGTTTCCTCAGTGAAGCAATATTTTTTTACCCTACACATCTTTATTCTTTCCTCCTGATTTCCATAGTTCCACACTTTGGGATGGTGAGACAGCCAGGCTCCTCTAGCCCACACTCTCTCCAGCTTCAAGTGAATAGATGGGTCATAACTTGCAGCACAGGTTATGGTAGCAGTTCCCAGCAGTATACTTTTTGGCCCTGAGTTTCTTCTTCCCCTCCCCCCACTAATTGGTATTATTAGGAGCTACAGCTTTAAGAAAACTATATTCTGTGATCTCTGGTAGCTGGATAGCACATCAATACTCTTAACACCACCTTTATACCAGGATTCATATTAGGCATGTTTTTACATGCATTCAACATCCTCTAGTATGATGTCATCAAAGTGGGATACCTGTTAGAGGGGGATATATGAGATATTTCCCAAAGCAAGACAGCTTTAAGAAAATAAATTTTTTAGGCCATTGAGGCTGTTTAAAGCACAAAAATGCACAGCTCTGGGGTGTGATAACCTTCAGTACATAGACCAAAAGAAACTTCTTTTAGTGATTTGATTAATGCACCTCAGACCCACATGGCTTCTTACTGCTGCTGTCATAAATATGACTCTTAAAGGTAAAGTATGTGAAATGTGCTAAACATGCTCCTTGAAAAGGGATTTTTGACCTCTTACACAATATAATTAATTTCATAAAAGTTAGAGGGTGGTGGGCATGATGGCATATTTCTTTTATGATGTTATTCTTCTAACTCCTGGCTACTAACAAAGGCTATATCTCACTTGGGGGAGATTTCCATGAACGCAAGAAAAAGCACAAAGACATTACTGGTTGTTAAAATCATCTCCCTTCTCTCCTACCCTAGTTATTTAAAAATAAACAATTCCTTGCTATTCTAAACACTCTTCCTTATAATGAAAGCACTTTCAAACTGCAGAATCTATGTAATGTGATGATAAGGCTACTTCTACATATATCTAGGATGTTGCACAGAAAAGTTGTCGAAGTAAAATTCTCAGCATAAAACTTGAGTGTGAGTTTGTGTACATGTGTGTATGATTTCTTTTTAGATGTGTAGTTTCAGCTTATTAATAATGTAGCTAAAAATCACCATAAAATATTGTTATAGTTTGCGAAAGCTTCCACAATATAGTATACCAGAAATGGGTTGGTTTTTACAATTGGGGATTTATTGGTTTAAAAGCTTACAGTTTCTGGGCTGAGAAAAATGTGCAAATCAAAGCCTCATCAGGTGCTTTCTCCCCAAAAACCAGCTACTGGCGATCCTGGACTCCTCTCCCACATGGCAAGACACATGGCAGCATCTTCTAGGCTTCCCTCCTCCTCCAGGTTTCATTGATTTCACCTTCCTGCTTTGTGACTTTTTCTCTGCTTCTGTGGGTTTCTCTGTGTCTCTCTCTATATTCATCCTGTTTATAAAGGATCCAGTAATGATTAAGACCTATCCTGGGTCACATCTTACTGAAGTAATCTAATCAAAAGGCCCTTTACTCAAGTGACCTAGTCCAAAGGTCCCACCTACGATAGGGTCATACCCATAGGAATGGATTCCATCTAAGGATAGGATTTTCTGAGGTTCACCCAGCTTCAAACCATCACAAATATATATACCAATTATAGTCAACTCTTATTTATTCTCATAAAAGGTGTAGTATCTTCTACCTCCCATTTGCAAAAAATTAATAATATTTTAGCTATAAGACCTATTAATTTTAGCAATAGATAGCTGTCTCTTTCATTAAATAAATAGGAAAATTTGATCATAGTGAATAACAAAAAAAATCAGTAACTATTTCTGATTTTTATTCTTGATCCTTATTTAATTATTCTGAAAACCCAAAATGTAAATATACATATAAATTTATGAAAGGATTATTATGCATTTATCATAGTCCTTAATTCATAAATGTCTTAATATTATCTGCACATATTGCATAGTATTATTATAAATTAAATAAAGAGAAACAGCATTGTTTATATATTATCTAATTTTTATAATTTAAAACAAAATGAATAAACTAATTATATCAAAGATACAACATTTCAAACTTGAGCACATGCCATAATCTTGAAAGCTGTGTGTCACTATTTGTTTCCCAGGAGTTTTAATAATATTCCTTGGAACACATATTAATATATTTATATAGACTTATAAAGGAAGTCAGACCTTTTGTGACAGAAAGAAAGATTTGGATGTTTGCCTTGAAAATAAAGATTGACTTTGCTAATTGGATTATATTATGAACATTTTTCATAAATTGAATGAGCTAAATCTTTAGCTCCAAAGGTTGACAAACATCTCTTTCAAGTTCAAGATAAGAACATTTAAAATATTAAATTAAAAAATTGTAAAAAATAAAAATAACTTGTTTACTTCAAGACTTTATCAGTCAAGATCTCAATAGCTAGCACAATAAAATTAGAATTTTTGAGGAGGGTTTATTTACAAAGGGAGTGATTAAAGGGGAATGGTGGAGATAAAGAGGAACCACAAAAAGTGGAATAGGAGCTAGGGCCAAGCAGCAGCGGAGCTGACCCCACCACTAAACTAAAGGGACAAGGGAAGAGTTAGGTTACTATAACTTGGAAGGAGAATTACTTCTGTTGACAAGGCTATTTGGAAATGATCCCTCACCTTTGGTTAGGGACACAGCCAGCCAGGAGCAGCCTTGAAGAAGAAGGATCCAGGAGAATAAATGCCTTAACTTCTCCCTTTTCTCCTTCTGAACAGCTGCTGGGTCTTCCTAATGGCTGCAGCCAGTTAGAAATTAGAAGGCAGGGTAGCCCATTGACTACTTCTTATACATCAGTGTCCCAAGGCAGAGAGCAGGATAAAGAAGGCAGGAGAATAAATCTGGACGGGCACTTAGAAGTTGCCCAACACAAATCCTTTATTAATAAATCGAGTTAAGTAAGGTGCATCAAAGACAAATTGCAGCAGCTATAATTAATCATCAGTTGCAAAGTCTTGGCAAAGACTTTTTGGATATCCTTCCCAGAAATAAAGAAATGATGCTAATAACTAAGTAAGAAAATCCTTTTGTTATTCTAATTGTTTCCTACACTTTGCTTCAACAAACTGGAAGGAGAACCTGATCAATTTGCCAGATGGTTTATGATTAATAATAATTTTATCACAGACTGCTATGTCATTTTGGCATGTCATTTTCAGGGAGTTCAAATAATTGTTACATTGTTAAAAAAAAATTCTTTCATCCTTTCTACTTATTTATATAACAAGTTTCCTTAATACTTCATCATAAAATAAAATGTATGAATAGGAATTATTGTAAACTATATCATTTTATAGCAAAAACTCACATTTATCCATGGGTAAGTTAATTAATTGAAAAAATTAATATTTGTCAAATTTATTTCATAAAATTGACTATGATGGTAAGATCAACAATGCACTAATAACAGAATGCAACTCAAATCATAAGAAAAATTAAAGAAGCTTACATAGCAAAATTTAAAATTTTAGTTTGTATACATGTTTTGTGGCAGAAAATTATGATGAAGTTTTCAATAAAAGAGCTTTAAGCATAAAATGATGTATATTAGTTTGCAATTTTGTGTTGGAAATGAAATGAAATATGATGAGTTCAAGAAGAAAAGTTAGATTTCTGAAAGTTAAGAACTTATTCATAAGTATTTTAAATGAATGATGAGGATTTCAAATTATGTAATTTAATTCTATTGGATATATGTAGTTCATTTTTAGAAGAGTAATTTTTAAATATCAGTATATATAATATGGTAGAATTTTCAATTTGTGTAACCTTGTTTAAACTTATGATTGAACATTTTATAAGTCAACTTACAATGTGCAAATGATTTACAGTGTTTCATAATTCATCTAGGAGTTATATGAGCAAAATATTTGAAGACTAATGTAGACCTTCAGGAAAAATTAAACCAATGTAAACCCCATACTCTACCCCTTGTTGATGATCCTTTATTTGTTCTTTTGTCCTGACATCTCTTTGGATCTGGATACCTTATGGCATGTGTGCCTTCCCAGGGCTCACAGTATAATAGGAATTTTCTTCTTCCCCCATTGTTTTTCACACTCAGATACAAGATTGCTCGGGTAACTGAATTGTCTTTGTACCTTCCACAAAACATAAATACAGATCATATCCTAAGTACAGTTCTGAGAATCTTAGAATTACTCAGTCATCCTGAGCTACAGAATGAAACCTAAAGACTCTTTAGAGATATTTTAGAAAAACATTTCTACCAAAAGCTGCATTGCAATATTATTCATGATAAAAGTTTAAAAAAAAATTTATATTATCTCACAAGTTGTGATTCTACAAACCCTCTCTTCTACACTTTTGTAATATAGAGAAGTCATTGATAAATTAGTTTTTGGTTGTTTTTGTTTGGGGTTGCCCTTTCATTTTATTAGATACAAATAATAGTTATTTTCCCCCAAAATTCCTAGTATCAAATGCAGATTTAAAACACTGCAGAAGTTGAAATTTAGGAACTAATAACACATTTTCTCTTATCCATACTTGAGAGCCTCTAATAAAATTTCCTGCAGAAGTCCCATCAGTACTCAAAAGCAAAATAATTAATTACATTATTGCCTTTAGAGGATATCTACAAGAGAAGAACAATTATTCTGAACATGTTTTATCCAAAGAGAAATCAAATAGATATAAATTACATAAAAATAAGGTTATCATATTCATTCAGGAATAATTGTTAAGTTGGTGAAGCTTTCTCCAAGGGCAAGGTTAAAAACATATATATGGAAGTTTAAGTGTACATTATTATATTTGTTTTTTTTGGGGGGAGGGCAAGGAAATTAAATAGTCTCGATATCTTATAAAATGGAAAAATTAGGATTAAATAAAGGTACTGCATTTAACGTCTATAAAATTCAGAAGAAGAAATAAGGAGAGTTCTGGAACATGGTGACTCAAGTGCAGATCTTTGGGTCCTTCTTTCTAACTCTGTTTCTAAAGTAACACAATCGGTTAAAAGATATGAATCCTAAACTCAGGGTTTTCTAGAGATTGTCATTGCATGGTTCCTAACTTTCTTAAATGACTCATTTTCCTACAGTATCTGGAAATGGATGCTGTGGAAAACTTTGAAGAGGTGTTAATTGGCAAGGAATTAAATCTAAATGGATGACAAAGGGAATTTTTAATGTAAATTTCAAGAAAGATTCTTGAAAGAATGGATTCATTCTCCATGATGGTATGTCTCTCCTTGAAGAATTTGCCCTGAGCCTTCTTTGGGAATGACAAGGCCTGGTAATTTACATTCCCTTTGTTGTCTCAAAGAGCTTTTCCAGGAGAATATTTGACATAACTTATACTGAAAATTTCTCAGAGTTTTGTTTGTGAGGTTATGAAATACTTAATGTTTAGCTCTTTATTCCACTTTTTAAGCTAATGGCATGAGGAACAGATATAACATGTTATTTTCCCCAAATTCATTGGCAGTGATCCCAGTGATATGTTATGAACAGATACCATGTTCATCAATGCTTCATTATATATCATATATCCTTATGTTGCAGTACTCTGTCTTGTTCCAATGATATGTTTATGTTGTACTGTGACTGAACCTATCTTTTATGTTTATATGTTTATAGAAATATGTTTGTAGAAAACCTTTAAATTTAAAAGATAAGGCAAACACCCCCTTTCTAATTCTTCGAGATGTACACATTTACTCTCCCCAATTAACATTAGAATCATTTTTTCAAGTTTCAAAAAATTGGCCTTGGATTGCTATTGGCATTACTTTAAATTTACTATTAATGAGTGGGTTTTTCCATCTTGGCTTGGTAGAACTATTAACCATTATTGAAAAAATAAGCCCTTGGCTATTCGACCTGGAGCTAGCTACAGAGAGCAATCTCTCCAGCTCAAATTATCACACTGAACATGAGCCAGTTGGACTTGTGATTTTCATAGTGGTTGGGGTGTGGAATCCTATTAGAAACCACTGACTATTCTCTAAGGATGATGCCTTAATGCATGCCTCTCCAAATTGGTCGGCATGCAAGGTTTCTTGCTGAATCTCAGATGGGCTGTTTCTTTGAGGTCTCTATGGCACCCTCAATTTGAATTTTAGAGCAGCGTTTGAGAAAGAGAGAAAAACAATACTAAACTGACCAACCTCGGTACTCCATTACTTATTCTTCCCCCACTCTCCTCCCTTCCTCCCTCTCTTCCTCCCTTCTTCCTTTCCTCCCTCCTTTCCCACTCCATCCTTCCTTTTTCCCTCTCAACTGAAAGGAAGAAAGTTTTTTTGCTTTCAGTTTTGTCTTTGAATTTTTAATGGCTCACCCAAAATATTGTTATAATGGAAAGCACTGTGATTTTTTCAGCCAATAGCTATTTTCCAGTCTTGCTTACTATCAAACTCTGACTATGTTCACAGTCTAAATGGATGAATTTTCATTAGTTTTGGCTATACATGCCAATCTCATTTTTCTTGACAGATCCTAGCTGTCAAGAGATAGAATTAAACTTGTATTTTGTTTTTCTTTTCCGTTTTTATCTTGGGTTTTCTCTCCCTCACATCCAAACCTAATCTTAGCTAATACTGATGGGACCTAGTTTCCTGCTATTGATTCACGTAATAAAAAAAGTAACTGCTCAACTCAAGGTTATCATTAAGTGATAGAATATGTTTTCTTTCCTCTTTGTTAGTTTTCTGTAACTTGTAGGCAAATGATTCACAATGGTTAAAATAAAAGCTTCATAGATATAGCCATAGACTTTGATAATTAATTGTATTAATAATTTCTCTAGGTGAGAAATTACTGGCTCTAAGAAAAAAAAAAACACAAACAACAACAACAAAAAAAAACCCCACACCTGTGCCAAGAACTTATTAGATTTTATTCCTCTGGGATACATTTAAAGCAACATCAGACTTGAGAACAAATCTACCAATCTATATTGCTGATTTTCATCGGCAGAACTTTTAAGGAAAATAATCTACCTAACGATAGTATTTAAACATGCATATTTCCTAACTATATTACAAACTTTTCAACACTGTAAGATAATTTCCATTTAATTTAGTACTTGAGTTCATGTATCTCTGTGTGTATATACCTATGAATTTGAATTCATATATCAATTAAAAATCCTATTTCATTCAATAGTGCCCTTTTTAATATGAGATAGCCCAGATAATAAGTTCTTAATTCTTCTCATTTAAGCATCTACATTTTAAAGACATAAATAATAACTATCATTCAAATGTGAGCACTCTTCTGAGGTGTAATATATTACTATGAATATTATGGATAGTGGACTGAGTTTAGATAGTT
>JAQZBX010003365.1:0-37900 GCA_029593785.1 Cabassous unicinctus
CAGTAGCAGGGATTCCTTGGTGGAGGTTTCAAGAAGCAGGATGTGGAGGAGGGCCCTCAACCACCCCTTTCCTTAAGCAACTCCCCAGTGGACTTTTTTGACCCCCTGCAGCTCTGTGAACCCTGGGCTGGGGACACTGGATTGGGCCTACCATGTTTCTAGGTGACAATGAGATTGTGGACAGGCCACCTATTTAAGTCCCAAAACATACACCACAAACTGTCGATATCTCTTGACAGTACAGGATGGAGGGTTAGTGTAATGGAGGCTGTTCTGACTCTGGCTAAGCAGGCCCTCCCCCTCAAGCCACATGGGAAGTTTCTTGGTGCTGCACTGGACCTCCAGCCAGCAGGGAGCACCCAAAACCTCCTTTCCTGACCACACAGCTCTGGGAAGCCTTCCACATTCATGCCCCAATGAGGCTCCACTTCAGCAGGGGGGACAAAAGCTTCTTTCCTGCTGGTCCCAAGAAGAAGACCCCATGGCTCTGTGATTACTCAGGCTGTGCCCACATGAGTAAATAGCTTTCTCTTGGTGCATGAGGCTGAGCAATGACCTTTGTCACAGCTTTGGTCATGGCCTCTCTGAGTGTTTTTTCTTAAATGGCAAGCAAAAAAGCTTCATTTTCTGCACTGTTTCTGTGTGGTTTATGCTTTTCTTTCTCAAGTAATATTTCATAAAGGCTTATTTTACCAAAGTAATTCTTCATTGAGGAATTTGTCAGCTCAAAATCTTGCATGCTGTAGGACTTTTCACAAATTCAGGTCTCTTTCTGGAGACAATCTTGATAGAGATTCAGAGAGAAGGAAAAAGCATCTGCAGTGCTGAAAGGAATGTTCAAAATATTGCAACTGTCCAGTGGGTAAGTTGGGGTTAGGCTGCTCCTTTTAAGTTTAGCTTGCTGGAATGTCTTGTTTCAGTGTGACCGATTTTTTTTTTAATATAGAGAGATCTATTGGTAGAGGTGATACTTGCACAGCATGAGAATGTACTAAATGGCCCTGAATTGTACACTTTATATCAGTTAAGTGCTTTGTGAATTTTTCAAGATATACCACTTCCAAGTTAGGATAAGTTTGCACTAAGTAAAATTCATGCATGAACAGAAATCAGTTTTTGAAGATTGAAACACAATTGTGGTTTTCAATACTATTTCATACTGCTTAAAAGTACTTTAGCTGAAATTTGTTTAGGACTTAAATGATCAGTTTATTTTAGAGCCATGTAAGAGGCTTTTTTTTGTTTTGTTTTGTTTTTAATCAGAGCTATTCATTGAAAATACATTTCTTCTGTGAAAAATTAAAAATCTGACTGTGCTTATTTTAATTTTGTATATTTCTATGGAAAGGTGAAATAATTATATATCTAAAATCTCATCATTTTGTATATGCCTATTTCCCAAAATATTTCAAACGGTGGTGAACTGTTTTCAAATGTTCTACTTTTCTCTTTCTCCACTTTCAAATTTGAAAATCTATTCATATGTCTAGTTAAATTTTGCATTAGTGAAATACAGTGAATTTGATAGACCAAATTACCATCCACCTTTATATATTGTGAGGATCTTTTCTTGAGATTTATTAACTAATTTCTCTTGGTTCCATATAGCATCTCACACTAATAAGTTGCATAAATATTTGTAATCTATTTTCAACAAGAGGATTCTGATTTCAACATAGTATATTTCATTTGATACTATATATACATTTTGTATCTGATATTATATAAACATTCCATAAATGTTAATTTGTGCATGAAGTGCCCTGGTTATATTTGCTCTCCTCCCAACTTGGTACATAAAGATAAATTCCCGCATTTATATCCCCTAGCATTTCTTCACTTTGCAAATCCCTGCTTTGGTCAGGACATTACCTTATGTCCCCATAGCCACTAATATCTCCTAAGAGACTCCTGGAGGTGAAAGAGATAGACAAAAATCCCCCAAAACATGCATGCACAGCCTGACAAAAGACAGACAAGTAGAGAAAATCTGAATTCATGTCTGAGCCACTTCTTGAATCCACAGCGAGCATACAAAATCTGGATTAACATGCCCCTGGCTTGGAGAAGGAAGGTATATAGCAAATGTACTTCTCCATGGCTTTCAACTTGGGACAAAGGGTAAACATTCTCCAAAACACGAAGCAGGGGAAAGAGTTCCTGTGAGAAACTGGAATACTAATAACTTGCTCTTTTCACACACACACCCCAAATCATTCAGGACACCATAGACACAGTGCTATTAATACAATAATGACACATTTCTACCTTAGTAACATCCAGACTCTTAAAAGTTCAATTGCTTTCACAACTTTAGTTGAACTGCATTTAGGTAGGTTTCATTGTTGAATACTTTAGTGGGATATTAGCAATATGGGTGGTTTTAAAAGTAATTTATTTTAAAACAATATCAAATGTATAAAAATTGCAAGGACTCCTGATCCCTTCAGTAGGATTCCCAGTTATAATTTTATCACATTTGCCCACTAACAAAACTTTCACAAAAAACACTGCAGTGTAAATGCAAATGAAAACTACAAAGAGATACCATTTCACACCATATAGAATGGCCATCAACAAAAAAAAAACAGAAAACTACAAGTGCTGGAGAGGATGTGGTAAAATAGGAACACTCCTTCACTGTTAGTGGGAATGTAGAATGGTGCAACCTCTGTGAAAGACAGTTTAGTGGTACATCAGGATGATGAATATAGAATTGCCATATGATCCAGCAATCCTGTTACTAGGAATATATTCAGAAGTATGGAAAGCAAGGATGTGAACTGACATTTGCACATTGATGTTCATAACAACATTATTTACATTTCTAAAATATGGAAACAGCCCAAGTGTCCATCAACCAAAGAATCCATAAACAAAATGTGGTATATACTTACAGTGGAATACTACTCAGTTGTAAGAAGAAATGAAATTGTGGTGCATTTGACAACATGGATGAACTTTGAGGATGTTATGTTGAGTAAAATAAGCCAGACACCAAAGGACAAATATTGTATGGTTTCACTAATATGAACTAAACATGATGAATAAATTCACAGGGCTAAACTCTAGAGCAGGGTTTTTTAACTTTTTTGTTCCACAGACCCCTTTGCCAGTCAGCTGAAAACCACAGACTCCTTACTAAGTTCACACTATACTGTGTATTATTTAATAAATATATCACACCTGCACCAACACATCCCCAAAGGAATGTTTTTTTGAATTTGAATTTAAGCTCATGGACCCCTTGTTAAGAAGCCCAGCTATAGAGTAAAGGTTACTAGGAAATAGAATGTGTGTTGAGAATGAGAGGTGATGCTCAATATAAGTAGAATTTTTGATGACGTTAATTGTAAAAGTGTGGGAATGAATAGAGGTGATGATAACATATTACAGTGAGTATAGCTCACACTGCTGATTTATAAATGAGATTGTGGCTGAAAGGTGTAGATGTGTCTGACATTTATGATATGTAAATGTCAATTGAAAGGAAACAAAAGAATAATCTAGGGTATGTGTAACAGTGATTTCAGTGGTGGATGAAGATTGTGGTTATTAGTATAATATAAGAATGTTCTTTTACAAAGTATTAAGAATATGGTGATACATGGGAAAATTACAACTTATTTACCTTTTGAATGCTAGTTAACAGTAATATTGTAATATTTTGACCCACTGATTATTTAAGAGTATGTCTTTTAGTCCCCCATATATTTGTGAATTTTCCCTTTTTCTATCTGTTGTTAATTTCAAACATCATTCCATTATGATCAGAGAAAGTGCTTTGTATAATTTCAATCTTTTCAAATTTATTGAGATCTGTTTTCTTACCCAATACATGGTCTATCCTGGAGTAGTATCGATGCACACTTTAGAAGAATGTTTATCCTGCTCTTTTGGGGTGCATTGTTCTATACACGTCTATTAGGTTTGGTTCATTTATCATATTCAAGCTATTTCTTTATTGCAGGGGTTCTTGACCTTTTGTTTTCTAGGGACTCCTTATCCAGTCAGGTGAAAATTTCAGACCTTTTACTAAGTCCACACTATACTGTGCCTTATTTAATAAATATATCACACCCACACCAATATGTCCCTACAAAAATAAAGGTTTTTTTTTTTAACTTAAATTCAAGCTAATGGTCCCTTTGTTAAGAACTCTTGCTTTATTTGTCCTCAGCACAGATGTTCTATCCAATGCTTACAGTGATGTATTGAATTTTCCAATTATTATTGTAGAGATATCTATTTCAACCTTTAGTTTTGCCAGCATTTGCCTCATGTATTTTAAGGCAACTTGGGTAGGCGCATATACATTTATTATTGTTATTTCTTCCTGATGAATTGCCATTTTTATTAATATATACTGTCCTTCCTTGTCTCTAAGAACACCTTTTCTTTTAATATATATTTCATCTGATATAAATATAACTACTCCAGCTTTTTTTGATTGCTGCATGCATGAAATTTTTTTCTAGCCTCTCAGTTTCAATCTATTTATATCCTTGGGTCTAAGGTGAGTCTCTTGTAGACAGAATATAGATTGCTTATATTTTCTTATCTGTTCCACCAGTCTGTGTCATTTTATTGGGGAGTTTAATTCATGTAACATTCAATGTTTTTACTGTAAAGGTAGTTCTTAATTCACCCATTTTGATCTCTTTAGGTTTTATGTGTCACATACAGTTTCTGCCACACTTTTTGCACTTTTAGTACTTTTACTCATACAGTCTTTATTTCTACATTCTCTTTCAAGCCTTGCTCTCATCTTTTCTTTTCAGGCTGTAGCACTCCCTTTATTATTTCCTGCAAGTCCAGCCTCTTGTTTACAAACTTTCTCAGTTTTTGCTTAGCTGTGAATATTATTAACACACGCTCATGTTTGAAATACAATCTTGCTGGATATAAGATTCATGCCCGGGACTTTCTGTCTTTCAGTTTCTTAAATATATTATACCACTGCCTTCTTACTTCCATGATTTCTGATGAGAAATCAGTACTTAATCTTATTGGTCATTTGTTTTATATGATGAATAAATTTTGTCTTTCTGCTTTCAGAATTCTCTCTTTGACTTTGGCATTTGATATTCTGATTAGTATGTGTCCAAATAGGTCTATTTGGAATTATTCAGATTGAGTTCATTGTGCTTCTTGGTCACAGATATCTATGTCCTTCAATAGATTTGGGTAGTTTTCTACCATTATTTCCTCAAATAACTCTTCTGGACATTTTCCCTTGTCTCCTGGGACACCATGATATGTATGTTTACAAGTCTATTGACTTCAATTAGTTCCCTGAGATTCTATTCAATTTTTTTCATTCTTTTCTTTATCTGTTTGTGTGTTCATTTTCAGAGGCCCCAAATTCAAGCTTGCTGATCCTTTTTCCTGCCTCTTCAAATTTCTGATATATGCCCTCAGTGTATTTATTTTTAGGAGGAGGTACAGGGATTGAACCCAGGACCTCATACATGGGAAGCAGGCACTTAACCACTGAGCCACATCTGCTCCCCATCCAGTGTATTTTTTATTTCCTTCATGGTCCCTTTCATTCCTATAATGTCTGCTATTTTTTCTATGTATGCTTTCAAATTCTTTGTGCTCACCCTGATTTTTCTTAATATCCTTAATCTCTTTAGCAATCTCACTGAATTTTTTAAGGGATTTGTTTGAACATCTGTGATTAGTTGCCTGAACTCATTTTTGTTATCTAGAGGTTTAGATTGTTCCATTGACTGGGCCATATGTTCTTGTTTCTTAGTATGGCTTGTAATTTTGGTTGATGTCATGGCATCTGATCTACTTGATGTATTTATTCTGGGATCACTTTCTCTCTTTAGTCACTTTCTCTGTTTAGCCTAGTGTTTTCTCTTTTATTGGCTTTGTGCTGCATCCCCTCTTTGATATTTGGTTTAAATTATTTTCAAAATTTATACTGGTTCATGTTTAGC
Organism: Cabassous unicinctus; assembly: GCA_029593785.1. Lineage (NCBI taxonomy): Eukaryota > Metazoa > Chordata > Mammalia > Cingulata > Chlamyphoridae > Cabassous > Cabassous unicinctus. The sequence continues at coordinate 5,952 of JAQZBX010003365.1, forward strand.
CAATCAGAACTCATTTTTAGCTCATTTTAATCTGTTTCTTGCCCTTTCTCCTTTTCTGGGGGTGTAGTAGAAGCTGAGGATGTGGTTGATACTGTAAACCAAGGAGGGTGAAGCTGTCCATATTGCTCCAGGATTGGATGAAATTTCTCCTCCATTCTCTGCTGCCAGGAGAGGGAATGGAGTGACAGCTATGTGCAGTAATCTATGTTGTGCAGGCCAAGACCATCTGTAATTGCCTGGAGAGACTGGTGAAGCTTCACACCTCCTCCTCCCCTGCCTGGGTTGGGGATGGAATTTCAGGTGTGGGTAGCAAATGAGTTGTGGGACACAAAACTGACTGCAATTGCCCAGATGGGAAAACAAAGCACCAGTCCACCTCATCCCCTGGTAGAACTCACCTGTAAAACCATCTGGTCCTGGGCTTTTCATTTTGGAGAGCTATTTGATGACTGTTTCAATCTCTTTACTTGTGATTGGTTTGTTGAGGTCTTCTATTTCTTCCAGGGTCACTGTAGGATGTTTGTATGTTCCTAGGAATTTTTACATTTTGCTTACTTTTCTAGTTTTTTGGCATAAAGTTGTTCATAGTATCCTCCCTTTTATAATTTCTCTTATCTCTGTGTGGTCAGTAGCAATGTTCTCATTTTCACTTTTTCTTTCATTTATTTGCATCTTCTCTCTTTTTTCTTAGTCAGTCTAGCTAATGGTTTGTCGATTTTGTTAATCTTCTCAAAGAACCACTTTTGGTTTTGTTAATTCTCTTTATCATTTTTTGTTCTCAATTTCATTTATTTCTGCTCTCATCTTTGTTATTTCATTCCTGCTACTTGCTTTAGGATTAGTTCACTTTTCTTTTTCTACTTCCTCCAGCTGTGTAGTTACATCATTGATTTTAGCTCTTTCTGCTTTTTTAATATAAGCATTGAGGGCTATAAATTTCCATCTCAACACTGCCTTTGCTGCATCCCATAGGTTCTGATATGTTGTGTTCTCATTGTCATTTGTCTTGAGGTATTTATTGATTTCTCTTGAAATTTCTTCTTTGAGCCACTGATTATTTAAGAGTGTGTTGTTTAATCTCCATATATATGTCAATTTTCCCTTTTTCTGCTGCTTGTTGATTTCCAACTTTATTCCATTATGATGAGAGAAAGTGCTTTGTATAGTTTCAACTTTGTTGAATTTATTTAGATCTGCACTGTGACCTAACATATGATTTATCCTGGAGAAAGATCCATGAGCACTTGAAAAAAATATATATTCTGCTGTTTTGGGATGCAGTGTTCTGTATATGTCTATTAGGTTTAGTCCATTTATCATATTATTCAAGTTCTCTGTTTCTTTATTGATCTTCTGCCCAGATGTTCTATCCAATGCTGAGAGTAGTGTATTGAAATCTAAAACTATTATTGTAGAAATGCCTATTTCTCCCTTCAGTTTTGCCAATGTTTGCTTCATGTATTTTGGGGCATCCTGGTTATATGCATATATATTTATGATAATTTCTTTCTGGTGAATCATACCATTTATTAATATGTAATGTCTTCCTTGTCTCTAATAACCATTTTGCTTTTAAAGCCTATATATCTGATATAAATATAGCTACCCCAGCATTTCTTTTCTTATTGTATGCATGGAATATCTTTTTCTAACCTTTCACTCTCAATCTATTGGTATCCTTGTGTCTAAGTTGAGTCTCTTGTGACAGCATATGGATGGTTCATATTTTCTTATCCATTCCCAGTCTATATCTTTTGATTGGGGAGTTTAATCCATTAACATTCAATGTTATTATATGAAGTCAATTCTTATTTCATTGGTTTTGATCTTTGTGTTTTATCTGTCATTTTATTTTCACCACTCTTTTGACACTTTTAGTTACTGTTACTGACACAGTCATCATTTCTAGATTCTCTTCCAAGCCTTTCTCTCCTGTCTTTTCTTTTCAGGCTGTTACACTCCCTTTAGTATTTCCTGCAAAGTTTTTTTTTTTAATTTTTTGTTATAAACTTTCTCAGTTTCTGTTTATCTGTGAATATTCTAATTTCACCCTCATTTTTGAAATATAATCTTGCTAGATATAAAATTCTTGGCTGAGAGTTTTTCTCTTGCAGTATCTTAAATAAATCATACCACTGCCTTCTTGCCTCCATGGTTTCTGGGGAGAAACTGGCACTTAATCTTATTAGTTTCCCTTATATATTATGCATTGCTTTTCTCTTGCTGCTCTCAGAATTCTCTCTTTGTCTTTGGCATTTGATATTCTGATTAATATGTGTCTCATAGTTGGTCTATTTTGATTTATTTGCATGGGGGTATGTTGTGCTTCTTGGACATATATATCTATGTCCTTCAATAGAGTTGAGAAACTTTCTACCATTATTTCTTCAAATGTTCCTTCTGCCCCTTTTCTCTTGTCTTCTCCTTCTGGAACACCCATGACATGGATGTTTACATGTCTCTTGCTATCATTTAGTTCCCTGAGACCCTGTTCAATTTTTTCCTTTCTTTTTTCATCTTTCTTTTTTTTTATGTTCACTTTCAAAGGCCATGTCTTTGGGCTCATGGATCCTTTCTTCTGGTTCCTTAGATCTGCTGTTATATGCCTCCAGTGTATTTTAATTTCATTTACTGCACCTTCCATTCCCATAAAGTCTGCTATTTTTCTATGTATGCTTTCAAATTCTTCTTTGTGCTTCCCCAGTGTCTTCTAAATATCCTTAATCTCTTTAGCCATCTCATTGAATTAATTAAGAAGATTTGTTTGAACATCTATGATTAGTTGTCTCAACTCCTTTATGTCATCTCTGGGCTTATCTTGTTCATTCAATGAGTCATATCTTCCTCTTTCTTGGTATGGGTTATAATTTTTTGTTGGTGTTTTAACATCTGGCTTGGTAGATATATTTATTCTGGGTGCAGTTTCTCCCATTATTTTAGGGCTTTCTTGTCTTTCATCCCTTACTCATTTTGTAGGAGGAGTCAAGGATGTAGTTGTTGCTGTAAGCTATGGACACTGAAGATGCCCACATTGCCCCAGGAATTGATGAAGCTTCTCCCAAATTTTCCTCTGTCAGGAGTAGAGACAGAGCTGCAGCTGTGTATAATAATCCAAGTTGGGCAACACAAGACTGTCTGTAGTTGCCTGGAGAAACTGATGAAGCTTCACACACCCCTTCCTCCCCTACCTTGGTTGAGGATGGAGCTATAGTTGTGGACAGCATTCTATGTGGTGTGGGTCCAAAATGACTACAATCGCCCAGGTAAACTGACATAGGACCAGACCCCCTCCCTGTTGGGTGTGGGAATAGATCCTCTGGAGTGCCCAACAATCTAATTGGTGTGGGCCAAATACACCTGCAGTTGCCCTGAGAGGCTGAGGGAATTCTGTCCATTCTGCCCTTTACAAGGTGGTAATAGAACCACCAATGCCCAAAAGTACAGTCCCTGTAGGTTGAAAATACCTGCTATTGCCTGGAGAAGCTGAAGAAACACCAGCCTCCTCCTATCCTATTGGGTGATGGAGGTGGTTCTATGAGCACCCAACAGTTAAGTCCCTTTAGGCTGAGAATACATGCCATTGCCCAGAGAGCCTGAGGAAACACCAGCTTCATCCTATCCTATTAGGGCATTGGGTTGAATCCACAGGCACCCAACAATTCAGTCCCTGTAGGCCCAAGGTGCCTTCCATTGTCTGGAGAGGCTGTGGAGACACCAGACCCCTCCTATCCTATTGTGGGTGGGGGTAGATCCATAGGCATCCAACAGTTCAATCCATGCAAGCTGAAAGTGTTGCCCATTGCCTAGAAAGGCTGCAGAAACACTAGCTCCCTCCTTTCTTACTGAGGGTGGGAATAGATCCACAAGTACCCACCAGTCCAGGCTGTGTGGGCCAAAAGCACCTGCAGTTACCCAGAAAGGCTGGGAAAATACAGTCTATTTCTTGTCCTATTGGGGATGGAGGTGGAGCCACAGATGCCCAACAGTCAGATTTCTGTAGGCAAAAGTGCCTGCAGTTGCCCTGAGAGGCTGAGGGAACACCATTCCCCTCCTATCCTATGGTGGGACAGAGATAGAGATGGACTTGAAGGCACTGAACAAACAAGTTCATGTGGGCATAAAATGCCTGCCATTGCCCAGAGAGGCTAAGGATACTCAGTTCCTCTCTTATCCTATTGGGGTGCATAGATGCAGACTCAGGTGTCCAACTATTATGTCTGTGCCAGTAGAGAGCACCTGCAGTTGCCTGGAGAGCCAGATGCAGGTCCTGTCAGCTTCCTTTCTGCTGGAGGTAGGTCAGGAGCCTAGGCTAGGGCTTCAGTCTGATCTTGGTGGAAAGAAGCCAGTCCCTAATTCACTGGATTTTCAGTTAGCCAAGCTGCCCTTCATGTCAGGGGTGGAGTCAAAATGGTGGCTACTGGACTCTTTCCAACTTGGACAGGCTCAAACCCTAGCTGTTTCTAGGGTTATAGCCAGCAAAGTACATTAATCAATACCTGAATTTAGTGGACAACTGTCTCTTCCTCCACCATTTATGGGAAATGGAGTTTCTAACTCCAGCTATGGAATAACTCCTGAGGCAGCTTGTGATGCAAGAGTAGGATGGGCACCAGCCTCTGTGGTGTGGCTTGCAGTTTCTCAGGGAGGTGGTACAGGTCACCCCAGCTTCCTTCCTGCCACAGCAAGTCATAACAGTCTTTCAATACAGCAGTGTGAAGAGTCCTTGGGTTGTACTTCTGAATTCTTTGCCCTTATACCATAAAATGAGCATATCATATATGTATAGATCAGAGAAGCAATACCTGCTGACCCCAAGTGTGGTAGTTGGAAGTTTTATGTACCCCAGAAAATTATGTTCCTAAGGTTGGAGCCATTCCAGTGGGTATGGAACCATTGTAAATAAGACCTTCTGATGAGGCAACTACTCTTAAGTTGGGACCCACCTCAGTCTGAATGGGTCTTAATCATCTTCCTGGAGTCTTTTATAAGAGAATGAAACCCAGACAAACAGAGGAAGCTGGGAAACAAAAATCCAAAATAAACAAAATCTGGAAGAGAAAGGAGAGTCAACAGATGTCACCGTATACCTTGCCATGTGGCAGAGAAGCCAAGTATTGATGGCAGCCAGTCTTTCAGAAGAAAGCATTGTATCAAATTGATAATATCTTGATTTAGGCATTTTCACAGATTCAAAACTGTAGGCTAATAAAATCCCATTACATAAGAAACCCATTTTCATTGTACTTGTTGGAGCAACCTAGGAAAGCCAAAGATTAAGTTCTCTTGGAAATCTTTTCATTTCTGAAGAATGCTGGATATTGGTTCAATGCTTTTGCCACTTTAAATAATAAGGCCTATCATCTGTATTTAAGAAATGTTTATTAAATAGGAATCATTTTATGCATGAATTCATTGGATCTCTCAACAGTCCTAAAAATTAGTAAAGCATTTCACAATTGAGGAAACTTAGGACAATATAGGCTAATAATCTACCCATAGACATTGTTTAAAAGTTACTTCTCTTGTGACAAATCTGTATGTTTACTTCAAATTGGCAAAGAGGAGCATTTTAGTTATGGATTTTTAAGTACAGATTTTATATAAACAATTTGGAAGTCACCAATTTATTAGAAGTTTATAAACAGAATGGCTAAGACATTTCACATCTGTTATTCCTTAACAATGAAGTTAAAATCTGTTCAGAATCTTCCAGGTAAGTCCATGGAAACATTTTACTGGAATTCAAACACAGTCTGAGCTTTCTATAAATATAGCATCTGCTCCCTATTGCTGTCATCCTAATCATCATTCTTGGAAGGCATGACAATTTGAATTTGGTGAATCCCCACAAAAATGTCATGTTCTTGAACTAATCTATTACTGTAGGTGTGGGGCCCTTTTGATTGGACTATGTCAGTGAGGCATGGCTCAGGTTGGGTGTCCACCTTCTTACTGGAGCTTTATATTAAAAAGGAGATCCAAGTGAAAGGAAGCCTCCATTTTTGACCCTGCCCTATGAGAGAGGACATGAGGATCACTAGCAGCCAAGGTTTAAGCATGAAGCCTCCAGAAAGCTGGGCCCACAGGGAAATTCAATATTGAAGAGATCAGCCAAATATTTGATAGCCCACAGCTGAATTCAATACTTCATGAAAAGTCCCAGAAAGGGCAATCTGTCCTTATGACAATATTTCATCAGTATAACCATCTCATAAGATTTTGTCAGTCTTCATTTTATTTCATTCTCAGCAAAACTGAGTTAATTTCTTAACACTCAAAATCTGGGCATGAATTTCTTCTCTTAAGGGGCATCTAGTCCATCCCTTATGCCACTTGGATCTCTCTTTATATGTTCAGCGAGCACTCCCCCTGGATTCCAGGTGGCCTCTATTCCTGTATCAATCTTGCAAGAGGAAGCTTATTGACACCATAAAGCCACTGCTTTACAGGTGGTCTTGGGGCCACAACTGATACTCATTATCTCCCAACTTGTTCATTCTGGATTTCCCTCCCCCACTGAGCCCCTCTGCTAGTCTAAGGAGCTTACCAGGTGCCAGATCATCAACTATGTTAGGCAGGGTTTGCTGCTCTTGTCCATTAACACAGTTGAGCAGGGGTATATCAAGAAGTGCCTAAGTAAATCATGTTGGTACCAAACATATTCCTCCTTGCCTTTCTTATAAAACAGCATACCTTCTTCCTCCTGATAGGCCAGATGAATCACAACTGCCAAGACAGGGGCCCCTATTCTTTCCTGTCAGGCCCTAAGCATGAAGAGCAAGAAGTGCCCAGCTAGAGGCCAGATAGCAAAGAGTTCAATGGCGCTGTCCTTTGGCCTTTGTATTTTACATAAATATTAGGATAAGTGTGTCAGTTTTGCCAGGCAATTTGGTGTGATGTTTGAGTGGAATTTCATTGTATTTATTAGATAAGTGGTATATTTAACAATATATTGAATCATACTTCATGGTTTTAGAGTTATATAAATTTCTAAATGTACTGCTACTTTTTTCAAATTTGAGGAAAACAAATGATACCTCTACCCCATTCTGTAGGATGGTGAAAACTGGGAAAGGTATAGGGCAAAAAGTAGATGAAGATTAACCTTTCTGTTCTTCATTGCTACGGGGCAAATGGAAGACAAGGTTTGGTTGCACCTATTTTAACAGCAGACACCTCAAGGGAAAAATTTGGACATAGTAGATTGTAAGGTAAATTTGACTATGTGTAGTAGAGTAACAGTAATAGTGTTAAGGTTGCTTTGGAAAAATTTTATCATAAATGTGTGATTCAAAGAAAATGAAGCTAATGTCAAAATAATGCAAGAAAGAAAATTATGTAAAAAAGAAATTTGTAAACAGCCAAACTTAGCAATAAATAATTTCATGATGATGCAAAAATGAATTGATTTAAATAAACTTATGATATAATTATTTTGAGAGTATTGGGGTTCACAAATACACTATGGGGATGCCACAAAGAAGTCAATCTATTCTATATTAGTTTACAAAGATAAAATTAGAAATGAATATATAAAGTGTAAACAGGGATATATACAAGAAGAATTAAAATACTTGAAGTCTGTTATGCCTGGGAAATGTGGTTGAAAGTGTAGAAAAACAGGAAAGACTCCTATTTGTTATTCTAAGTGTGGCTGTGTTATTCAGTATTTTCAATGAAGAGTACTTTGTTTTCAGCCTATACCAAAAGCAAGGAAAAATGTTTGGAAAGTGGAGGACTTAGTACCAAGATCCAGGTACCTGAATTATTACAGTGTAGACCATGTAGGATAATCTTTCTTGAAATGTCTTTGCATATGAACTGAATGAGGCAGTGGCAAAACCTTCATTGTTCTGCACAGGTTCTAAGAGTGGTGAAATAGGACATTGAAATGAATTCTGAACCAGTGTTGCTCATTCTTCAATGCATCTCCTGGGATATGAATCTTCTGGGATGTTGTAAAAATGCATATCCTGATTCTGTATATCTGGGGTGGAGGTGGGGGCTTTGATTCTGATTTTCCTCCAATCTCCTGAACATGCTCAAACTACAGTTTCACTTACTACACACTATCAGTCCTGAGGCCCTGTTTAGGGTCTCACCTCCTTAGAAAAGTGGTTCTCAAATATTTATGCCTATTGAAATCACCTGAGCATTTTTCAAACTCTTGATTACCCATGCTAAACACAGGACTGATTAAATTCCTATCTCTGAATGGGGCCCAGGCATTAGAACTTTTTAAAGCTCCCAGGTGAATTCAGGGTACAGAGGCATTTGTGATCTACTTCCTTAGACTATGTGATGAAATATGAAAAACTACTCTATTAATATGTGTGAAGAGTCTTCAGCACAGCAATTAAATGGTTTTTTTCATATTATAATTCTATTTTTATTTTTTTAATAATAGACTTTTTTTTGGAAAAATTACAGAATAATTGAGCAGCTAGTACAGAGAGGTCCCATATAATACCACCCCCCACACATGTTTTCTCCTAATATTAACATGTTGCATTAGTATGGTACATTTGATACAATTAATGAATCTATATGGATACATTATTACTGACATCCATAGTTTGCTCAGAATTCCTTAGTTTTTATTTAATGTCTTTTTCTGTTTCAGGATACCATGCAGGCTACCACTTTACATTTAGTCATCATGTCTCCTTAGGTTCCTCTCAGCTATAAAATTTCTTCAGACTTTCTTGTGTTTTTTTGAAGACTGAGAATTTTGAGGTATTCCTACAAAATACTTAACTAGTATGGAACCCCACCTGGAAAACCTCTTAGGGAAAGACTGCCACCAAGAAGGATGCTGGAAGGATCCCAGGAGAACTCCATTTAGAATAAGATTGGAACAGGATTTCATTGGGGTCAAAGGAAAGCCTCAAGGGGCCTCACCTGTGGACCCCTGGAGCCCTAACAGGTGGGATAATCAATCAGAACAGGAAATAGCTGGGGACTCTCCCACAACATTAGGAAAGCGAGGAGTAAATAATAGCTTAAGCAAGATGGTCCCACAAGCCCAAAACACTCTCTCTGCTAGAAGGACCCCACACATACAGGTTCAGTTGCATAATCTAATTCTTTCCCCCCATTTCTCCAATAAACTACTGGTCTAACTAAACTGGCATGTTCTTAAATTCTTTTATATAACATAACCAAGAACATAGAGGAATCCATCATTCCTTGACTTCCCCTGACTTCACTTTGATGCATAAATTTTTTTTTAAAGTGATGAGTTTCCATTTATCTATTTCTTATTTTGGTGCTCATGCTTTAGATGTAAAGACCAAGAAACCATTATCTAACAGAATGTTCTGAAGATGCTTCCCAACGTTTCCTTTTGAGTCTTAAAATCTTGGTTTTTATATATTGTTCTTTGATTCATTCTGAGTTATTTTTTGTATATAGTCTGAGGTGGGGATCCACCTTCATACCTTTGAATACAGACATCCAGTTTTCACAGTATCATTTGTTGAAAGACTATTCTTTCCTAATTGAGTGGATTTGACATCCTTGTCAAAAGTAATTGGGGAAAAAAAAAGTAATTGGATTACTTCTGAACTCTCAATTAGATTCCAATGGTCTATATGTCTCTCCTTGTGCAACTACCATACAGTTTTGCTTACTGTGGCTTTGTAACAAATTTTAATATGAGGAAGTGTGACTCTCCAACTGCATCATTCTTTTCCAAGATAATTTTTTATTCAGGGCCCCTATCATTCTGTATACATTTTATGATTGGCTTTTCAATTTCTGTTAAGAAGCCTGTTATAATTTTTATTGGGATTGTACTGAATCTGTAAATCACATTGTATAGAATTGACATCTTAATATTTAGTCTTCCAATTGATGAACATGGAAATTCCTTCCATTAATTTAGGTTTCATTTTATTTCTTTTAGCAATATCTTTCCTTTACATTCTTGGTTAGATTTATTCATAGCTATTTGATTCTATTACTTGGTATTTAAAAGGCTTTCTTTCTTGATTTCCTCTACAGAATGTTCATTACTCATGTATAGAAATACTACTAATTTTTTTTCATTATTTATTTTATTATTATTTTTAAAAAGATACTTAGATGATATAAATATTACATAAAAATATAGGGGATTCCCTTATGCCCCACTCCCTACACCTCCCATGTTTTCCCACATTAACAACATACTTCATTAGTGTGGTATATTAGTTACAATTTATGAACACATTTTGAAGAATTGCCACTAAGCATGGGTTATAGTTTACATTATAATTTACACTCTCCCACACAATTTTGAAGGTTATGGCAAGATATATAAAGGCCTGTATCTCTCATTGTGGTGTCATTCAGGACAATTCCCAAATCCCCAAAATGCTCCTGTATTACACCTGTTTTTCCCTCTCCCCACCCTCAGAACCTTCAGTGGCCACTGTTTCCACATCAGTGATATAAGTTCTTCCATTGCTAGAATCACAAGTCTATAGTAGAATACCAGTAAGTCTACTTTAGTCTATAGTTCATTCCCCAATTCTGAGGAGTCTATCATGGTGATGCCCACTCCACCTATAATTGAGAGGGGGCTTTTATCCCATAGGGCAGATGGATGGGACTCTCTTTCTTGCAGTTTTAGACTCTCTCAGTTCCTTGGGATGTTCATTGTCCATCATCATTTCCTTGTTAGTTGTCCTGGGTGAGTCCAATGAACTGGAGAGTAGATGTTGCAACTCTGTTAAGATTCAGGGCCTGACTGACACATGGAAAGCCTCTCTATTTCTATCTTTCCTCTCTATCTCATTTATCTCTGCTTGATTGTTTATTATTTTCCTCCATCTGCCTACTTTACCTTTAGTTTGCTCTTCTTTACCTAAATCCTCTAGTTATGAGGTTAGATCTCTGATTTGAGGTCTTTTTATTGTCTTTTTTAATATAAGCATTTAGAGCTATATATTTCCTTCTCAGCACTACCTTTGCTGCATCCCATATGGTTGGGTATGTTCTGTTTTCCTTTTCATTCAACTAAAGATATTTCCTAATTTCCTTGTGAGTGCTTCTTTGACTGATTGTTTAAAAGTATATTGTTTAATTTCCACTTATACGTGAATTTCCACTACTCTCTGTTATTGAAATTTGGCTGCTTTTTCCATTTTGGTTAAGGGAGATACATTGCATGATTTCAAGATTTTTGAATTTATTGAGACTTGTTTTTGACCTAACATATTGTCTATTTTGGAGAATGATCCATGTGCACTAGAAAAGAATTTGCATTCTGCTGCTGTTTGGTGAAGGGTTCTATCTATCTATCTATCCATTATTATCGTCTATCATTTATCTATCTTCATTAGGCCTCCATGGTTAAGAGTCTTGTTCAAGTCTTCTATTTCCTTATTGATCTTCTGTTTCTATATCTGCTCCTTTATTCAATGTTTTGAAGTATCCTACTATTTATGAAGAGCAATATATTTTTTCATTCAAATCTGTAAATATTTATTTCATATTGTGGGTCCTGTCATTTCATGCATACATATTTATAACTTTTATGTCTTTTTGTTGAATTGGCCTTTTTATCAGTATATAGTGACCTTCTTTGAGCCTCAGAATAGTTTTTATTTAACATCTACTTTTTCTGATATTAGTATACCTACTTCAGCTCTTTTCACTACTATTTGTATGGTATATATTTCACTTTAAACCTACTTTTGTCTTTAAATTTAAGGTGAGTCACATATAAATAGCATATAGTTGAGACACCTTTTCATCCACTCTGTCAATCTCTATATTCTGACTGGAGAGTTAAATTCATACATATTTACAGTCACTTCTGCCATTTTGCTATTTTGTTTTTGTAAGTCTTATACCTTTTTATGACCTTCAATACATCCATTAATGGCTTATTTCATGTTTATATGATTTCTTTATATTGTACCACTTTGAATCCTTCTCATTTCTTTCTGATTATATTTTTCATGTATTTTCGTTGTGGTTACACTGGGACCAAAATTTCACATCCTTCGCATTTAACAGTCATGTTGACTTGATACCAACTTAATTTCTATAACATACATATGGACTGATCTTATCCTCCTCAAACTCCCACCTTTATTTGTACCTTGTTACAAATTATTTGTTTATGTGTGCTATTTCCAATAGCATAGATTTATCATTACTTTTCTTTGCCTTTGATTTTAGAACCTATAATAAATAAAAAGTGGAGTTACATATGACAAAACAGCACTGGCATTTACAATTACTGAAATGGTTACCTTTACTGGAAGTCTTTTTTTTTTATGCCACTCTGATCAACTGTCTAGTGTCCATTCCTTTAGTCTTAAGAATTCTCTTTAGACATTTTATAGGGCAGGTCCAGTATGATGAACTACCTCAGTTTTTGGTTTATCTGGAAATATCTTAAACTCTACCTCATTTGTGAAAGAAGGTCCTTGCTGGTATAAAATTCTTGGTGGGCAGTTGTTTCCTCTGAGCACTTTAGTTATTTCAAACCACTGTCTTCTTGTAACCATGAATTCTGATGAGAAATTGGCACTTTATTTTATTGTGATTCCCTTTTACATAATCCATTGCTTTTTTATCACAGCTTTCAGAGCTCTTGCCTTCTCCTTGGTATTGAACAATTTGACTTCTATGTATCTGTTTGTGGTTCTCTGAGTTTATTCTGTAAGTGGTTTGTTGGGCTTCTTGACTGTGCATATTTATGTCTTTAAATTTCAGATGTTTTCTGCCATTATTTCTTTGAATATTGTTTCTGACACTTCTCTCTTTATTTTCCCTCTGGGTTCCAATAATTCTTATATTGGTAAGTTTAATGGCATTCTATAGGTCTCAGGTTCTGTTTGCTTTTTTTGAGTCTTTATTCTTTTTCCTCCTATGCCTGAAACATTTCATTTGTTTTGACTCCTTGATTATTGATTCTTTCTTCTATAGGTAATCTTTCATGGAAGTTCTCTAGGTAATTTTTCTTTTCTCTTATTGTGGTATTCAAATCTAGGATTCATTTTTGGTTCCAATTGAGAATCTCAAAGAGATACTCATTGTTCATTCATTGTTTCCCTCATATTGTTTAAATCTTTTTCCATGTTACCTTCATCTCCTTGAGTTTGAAGATTTTTTTTTTTAAGTCTTAGTCTGATATGTCCAAAATTCAGTCTTCTTCATTAATGGTTTCTGGATTTTTATCTTGTTCCTTTGGATGTGCCATCATTTCCTGTTTCTTTGTTCATCTTATAATTTGTTGTTGCACACTGTAAATTTTAATATTTTAAGTGTTAACTCTTTAAAATGGTGATTTTTAAAAAAATCTAATGATATTGTATCTGTTTAAAACCATTTAATTTCAAATTTATTCAGGATATAAATATTGAAGAAGAAGCAAAATTATCCCCAGTCATAGACGTCATAATCTTATATATTGATAATCCCAAAGAATTCACAAAAAAAACATCAGAGGCAATAATTCATCAAAGGTGCAAGATACACCAACATTGTGCAAAATTCAATTTTATTTCTATAAAATAGCAATGAACAATCTGAAAATAAAATTATGAAAATAATTCCATTTAAAATAGCAAGAAAATAATTATATTCTTAGGAATACATTTAGACAAGGAAGTGCAAAATGTATAAAGTGAAATCTACAACTCATTGCTGAAAGTAATTCAAGAGAACTTAAATAAATAGAAAGACATCCTGTACTCATGGATTCAAAGACTTCATAATGTTAAGAAACAACACTATTGATCTACATATTTAGTGAATCCCCATCAAAAATCCCAGTGACCCTTTTGAAAAAATAGAAAAAAATGATCCTAAAATGTATATGGAAATGTAAGGGACAGCAAATAGCCAATACAATCTTGAAAAAGAAGAACAAAGTTGAAAACCCACAGTTCACTATTTCAAAGTGTTTTATAAAGCAACACTAATCAAAACAAGATGTTACTGGTGGAAGGATACACATAGAATACAGACCAATGGATTAGAATTGACAGTCCAGAACAAATCCCATGCATGTATGTTCAATTGATTTTTGACAAGGTGGCAAGGCCATTTGATGGAGAAGAAATAATCTCTTCAATAAATGGTGCCACTACAAATGGATATTCTCAGGCAAAAATAAATTAATTGGCCCCCTACTTCAAACCATATACAAAAATTAACTTAAAATGAACCACAGGCCTTAATGTAAGAGCCAAAACTTTAAAACTCTTAGGAAAATCATATGGGTTAAATCTTTAACTTTGGATTTGGAAATAGATTCTTAGATATGACACAAATGCAAATTTTTTAAATTAAATAAATTGTGTTTCTTCAAAATTAAACTTTTTAATCAAAGAACACTATAAAGAAAATATAGTCCATATACAGAATGGGACAGAATATTTGCAAATCATATGCCTGTTAAGGGTCTAATAACCAGAATATATAAAGAACCCTTTCATCCCAACAGTAAAAAAATAAACATCTCCTTTAAAAAATGATCAAAGGACCAGCATAGCTATTGCTCCAAAAACAATAGAAAGTGACTAACAAACACCTGAGAAGGTCCTTAAATTCATTAGTCCTTAGAAAGATGTAAATGAAAATCACAGTGAGGTATTTTTACCAAATAAAAATTTTTACCAAATAAAAATTGAATTTAAACATAGAATTTATACATCACAAAGAGTGAAACCTAGTGTTATCTATATATATATCTAGTTGTAATTATAATAATTTTTTCACCAGTTATAACAAAGGTAACACACTAATGCACAATATTAATTATAGGGAAATCTGAGTGCTGGAGTCATATATGGGAAATCTGTGCTTTCTGCATGATCTTTCTATAAACCTAAAATTTCTCTAATAAAAAGATGAGAAAAATTAGCAACAAAATGTTGTTGCTTTTTGTTGTTGATTCTTTTAAACAATTAACAGTGAAGGGCCAAGATAGCACAATAAGGTAATAAAAGAAATCAAACGTTATTCATTATTCATAAATGATAGGGCTGTCTCAATGGAAATTTTTAAAAAACCATAAGAAATTGTGAGAGTTTAGTATACATATAAAATACAAAAGTCAATTGCATTTCTATACATCACCTTCAAATAGACCTTTTCACAGGAGTTAGGGAAAGCAGAGGTCATTGATAAGGAAAGATTGGCATACTGGTATGCCAGATGAAGGAGTAAAGAATATTATTTTTGACTGGGTGGAATATATCACAGTGGGCTCATTTAGCAGATATTTTGGATTGATTATATTAGCTGAAGCAGCCTGAATGGTACTAATTCTTTGCTATATTAATTAGCTGAAAACTGACTCAGTGATAACCCATAGAAATGATTTATTAAATCTATTAGATAGGACTCTGTTAACCTTTCCTAACAATGTCCATTGTGGAGAACAAGTCAACCCATCACTGAAAACTTGAAAAAAATCATTCATAAGGGAAGAATGGGGGTTGGAGCCAAGAATTGTATGACCATGATAATGTCATATTACTATTAGGTATACATGAGATGTCAAGTAATAAAGCTAAGAGTTATTGAATGCATACACTGGTGTCATGCACCCTTCTAAGTGGTTTTCCTTTCTTAAGGTATTTTCTCTGCCTGAAAACCATGTGAGGAATATATTGCTATAATTCACATTTTGCACAGGAAGAAGCTGAGACACAGAGAGCTAAGCATACAATGTCCAAGATCACATGACCAGTAAAGGGTGGAGCCTGTCCCCAAATACAGGAGCTTGGCTGGGATCAACTCTCTAAAACACCATGTGTCTCTGAGGCAGGGTGAGCCAGGGCAAGGGAGGGGAAAGCAAGTCTTCAAGTCAGAGGGAACAGACTGTGTAAAGACTCAGAGTCAAAGGGAACTGAGAGTGGTTCTGAGTGGAATTTTTGTGAACAGGGTTGGAGAAATAGGTTTCAACCAGAGTGAAATGAGATTTTGGGAGAAAGCAACAACCCATCATAGTTAGTTATCATCCCTTGAACCCCCATTATTCTACCCCAATGAATGGCCACCTCTTTGAAAGCAGGAGAAGTTTCCATTTATTTTTATTATAAAATCTGTCCCTCACAACCAATCTCCTGCTTCAACAATTGTCCAATATTTCATGTTGCCATTTTTAGGATCAAACATGGCAATGGAACTGAGATATGTCACTGATGATGTTGCACAAGGGTTATTGGAAGTCTTGGCACTTATTTAGGTCCCAACAGCTCTTCCTTGAGGTTGGCAATCTGAAACCTGCCTTTGGGAGAGCAAATTTGGCTGCCATTTGATGGATATTCAGGACTAAATTAGAGTCCCTAACTAGGGAGAGGTTGGGATATCACTTACAATTAGGAGGTGAGATAAAAATCTTTCAGAGGTTGTTCTTGGTTCACATTAACTTAGACAAGTTAAAATATTTATCTGGTATGAAGAAGCCTTTTTTTAAGCCTTTAGGTAAAGATGGAAGGAAAATTGTGTCTGATTGATGGGAACTAGGTTGCAAGGGGTCTGATTTCTTCTGGGTCAGATTTCCACTGATTTTTCTTGGACCTGATTTCCTCTGGGACAGAAGAAAGAAATTAGAGTTTGGAGGGAAGGCATGAAGCTCACTGAGACTTTCACTTAAAAAAATGTTAACTATCAATTAGGAGATAATTAATATGGAATGAATAAATGAAGTGTAAATGAATGAGCAAATACAAGATTTCTACTTTTAGTCTGAGGGGCTTTCCAGAATAGGTATTGACAAGTTACACAATTATCAGGACTGAAATTTAACTATTTTAAATTGATAGAAAAGGAGGAACTAAAAAGGCAATTGGGGCAGATGTGTGTCGGCCTGGGAAAGAGTGGTTAGGGGATTTGTACTTCATTTTCATTACATTTTATAATTAGATTGAATGCATCTTCCTTATTAGAGAAGTTGTGAGTTTACAAAGGAATCATGTATCACACATTGAATTCCCATACAACCCCCACCAATCACACCTTACATTGTTGTGGAACATTTTTTATAATTGATAAAAGAACATTCAAATACTACTAACAATATTCCATAACTTATATTAGATATATTTTTCCATAAACCAACCTATTTTAATACCACATTTTATTATTTTACATTTATTATAGTGCATTAAGGAATGTTCTCATATGTGTACAGTTAATCATGGTCCATTACCAACCTCAGGGTTCACTGTGTTGTACAGTCCCATGCCTCAAAAAATTCATACAAAGTGTATACTCAATTACTCTCAGTTTCATCACAGAGTTGTGCTTTCCTCCACACAGTCAGTTTTAGAACATTTTCTACTTCAAAATAGACAGATCCCCTACCCCTTATATGCCTCTATTGTTGACCCTTGGCATTGATATAGTATCTTTGTTGTCCTTGAGGCAATAATATTACAATATGACTGTTATCTATAGTCCATAAGTCACATTAGTTGTATTTTTCCCATGTATCACCACATTAACACCTTGAAATAGCGATGTACATTTGTTCTAGTTCATAGAAGAACATTCTTGTATTTGTGCTACTAGCCACAATCCTAACACACCACCAAGCTCACAACGTCATACAATCCCCAAATTCTCCTCTAAGTTTCTTTCTATTGATGTCAACATCCCTAGACTACCCCTTTCAGCCATGTCACATTTATAAATCAGCAGTTAGTTATACTCCCTATAATGTGTTAACATCAACTCTATCAATTTCCAAATATTTACAACCAACTTTAATACAAATTTTACATACATTAAGCATCAGCTCCACTTTAGCACCCTTTTTCTATCTCCTAGTGACCTATACACTAGATTTTTAATCCATGAGTTTACACATTGTATTTATTTCATTTTAGTGAAACCATACAATATTTGTCTTTTTGTGTTTGGCTTATTTCAATCAACATATTGTCCTCAAGATTCATCAACATTTACACATGCATCCTGATTTCATTTCTTCTTACAGTTGAATAGCATTCCATTGTAGGTATAGAACATATTTTGTTTTTCCATTAATTAGTTGATGGCTACTTGGGCTGATTCCATATTTTAGCAATTGTGAACAATGCTGCTATGAACATCAGTATGCAAATGTCAGTTGGCACTTTTGCTTTCAGTTCTTCTGAGTACATTCCTAGTAATGGGATTTCTGGATTATATGGCAGTTCTGTATTTAGCTCCTTGGTGTACCATGAAACAGTCTTCCACAGGAGATGCACACTTTTACACCCCCACAAATAGTGAATGAGTGTTCCTACTCCTCCATATCCTCTCCACCACTTGTAGTTTTCTGATTTTTAAATAATGGCCATTCTATAAGGTGTGAAATGGTATCTCACTGTAGTTTCATTCAGCATTTCCCTACCAGCTAGGGATGCTAAACATTTCTTCATGTGCATTTTAGCAATTTGCATTTCCTCTTTTGAAAAAAAGTCTATTCAAGTTTTTGCCCATTTTTAAATTGTGTTACATATCTTTTAATTAATTAGTTGTATGATCTTTTTATGTACTCTAGAAATGAAATGCTTATCTGATTTGTGGTTTTCAAATATTTTCTCCAATTGAGTATACTGCCTTTTCACCTACTTGACAAAGTCATTTAAAGCACAAAAATGTTTAATTATGAGGAGGTCTTATTTATTTCATTTTTTCTTTCATTGCTTGTGCTTTGAGTGTAATATTTAAGAAAACATCACTTGCAGAAGATTTTGATTTTTCCCTACATTATTTTCTAGGCATTTCATGGTTCTAGCTTTTATATTTAGTTCTTTGGTTCATTTTGACTTGATTTTTATCTAAGGTATGAGATAGGGGTCCTCATTCCATCTTTTGGATATGGATAGTTCTCCCAGCACCATTTATTAAATATGCTCTTCTGACCCTGGTCGGTGGACATGACAACCTTGACAAAAATCACTTGACTGTAGATGTGAGGGCCTATTTCTGAACTCTCAATTCTGTTCCATTGATCTATATGACTATCATTAAGACAATGCCATGCTGTTTTTGCCACTGTAGCTAATAACATGATTTGAGTTAGAATCAGAGAGTCCTTCAATTTTTTTCCTATTTTTAAAGAAATTTCTGGCTATATGGGAAAATTTACCCTTCCAAATAAATTTGATAATTGGCTTTTCCATTTATGCAAACAGGCTTTTGGTATTTTTTATTAAGATTGCATTGAATCTGTAAATCGTTTGGGTAGAAATGACATCTTAAAAATATTTAATCCACCAGTGCATGAACACAGATTGCCCTTCCTTTTATTTAGGTCATCTTTGATTTTCCTAAGGAAGGTTTTATAGTTTTCTGAATAAAGGTCCTTTATGTCCTTGGTTGAGTTTCTTCTTAAATATTTGTTTCTTTTCATCACTATTGAAAATGAATTTTTTTCTTACTTACTGTTCAGATTGCTCAGGAATATTTTATCAAAATAGCATCAATATTTGCATATTAAAATTGTATCCTGCCATTTTACTGAACCTCTTTATCTGCTCTATTAGATTTGTTGTAGTTTTTTGGTACTTTCTAGATATAGGATATCATCAGCAAATAGTAAATGATTTACTTCTTCCTTTCCAATTTTGAAGTGTTTTAATTATTTTGCTTGCCTAGTTACTTTCTTAATAAAAACACACTAAAAGGTAGGAAAATAAGGAAGCTTTTTAAACATGATAAAGTTCATATATGAAAAACCCACAGCTAGCATTGTACTCAGTGGTGAAAGACAGCAAGTTTTCTTCCTGAGATTTGGAAAAAGACAAGGATGCCCACTGTTACCACTGTTATTCAATATTGTGCTAGAGGTTCTAGCTAGAGCCATTAGGCAAGAAAACAAAATTAAAGATATCCAAGTAGGAAAGGAAGAAGTACAAACTTTGCTCTTCACAGATGATATGATCTTATATCTAAGAAATCCTGAAAAATCTGCAACAAAGCCTCTAGAACTAATAGATGAGTTCAGCAAATTAGCCAGATACAAGATTAATATGCAAAACTCATTAGTGTTTCTATACTCTACTGATAAGCAGCCTGAGAAATAAGTCAGAAAAAAATTACTTTTATAGTAGTGAATAAAATAATCAAATACTTAGGAATAAACTAAACCAAGGACATAAAGGACCTGTGTTGAAAAAACTACAAAACATTGCTAAAAGAAAGGAAAGATCTAAATAATTGGAAGGATATTACATGAAAATGGATTGGAAGACTAAATATCATTAAGATGTCAATTCTACCCAAACTGATTTACAGATTCAATGCTATCTCAATAATAATCCCACTTCCTTTTTTTGCAGAAATAGAAGAGCCAATTATCAAGTTAATTTGGAAGGGTAAAGGGCCCCAAATAGCCAAAAATGTCTTTAAAGAGAAAAATGAATTTGGAGGACTCTCACTTCCTGACTTTAAATCATTTTACTTAGCTACAGTGGTAAAAATAACATGGTACTGACATAAATATAGACATATTGAACAATGGAACCAATTTAGAACTTAGAAATAGACCCTCACATCTTTGGTCAAGTGATTGTAGACAAGATTCTTAAGCCCATGCCCCCCAGGTTTGCCAGAACACTCTTCAACAAATGGGGCTGAGAGAACTGTATATCCATATCCAAAAGAAAGAGGACCTCTCTTATGTAAATATTAACTCAAATTGGATCAAAAAACTAGATATAAATTTGAGAGCCATAAAACTCCTAGAAGAAAATATAGGGAAACATCTTAAAGATCTTGTGGAGCCTCTGTGGAAGACAGTTTGGTGGTACATCAAGAAGCTAAATACACAACTGCCATATGATCCATCAATCTTGTTACTAAGAATATATTCAGAAGAGCAGAAAGCAAGGCTATGAACTGATATTTGCACACCAATGTCCATAGCAACATTATTCACAGTTTCTAAAATATTTCTAAAACAGCCTAAGTGTCCATCAAACAATGAATGATAAATAAAATGGGGTGTATACCTACAATGGAATACTATTCAGTTGTAGGAAAAAATGAAATCAGTATGCATATGACAACATGGATGAAACTTAAGGATATTATGCTGAGTGAAATAAGTCAGACACAAAGGGACAAATATTTTATGGTCCCACTAATATTAACTAAATAAGATGAGCAAACTCACAAAGGTAAACTCTAGAGTATAGGTTAGTAGGAAATAAAATGTGTGTTGAGTATGGGAGTTGATACTTAAAGTGTGTAGACTAATGTCTTGTAAAAGCCTGGAAATGAATTGATTTGATGGTAACACATTATAGTGAGTATAAATAACATAGCTGATTCATAAATGTTATTGTGGCTGAAAGGAGTAGCCTATGGGTGTAAATGTTAATTGAAAGGGAGCTAGAGAATAATCTAGGTACTGTAACATAGTGATTTCAATGGGAAATGGAGATTGGGTTTAATAATATAAATATAAGTATGTTCATGTGTCAAAAATGTGATGAGTGTGAATATTCTTGCAGTCCTGATTCTGTGATAAACAGGGTCGGCTAAACGTTCGCTATATTAGAAACCATGCATGTGTCCCAAGACCTAGTTTTTCTCCCTAGGACTGACTTTTAGAATGCTGGTGATAAACTAAACCTGATTTTTTATATGACCATTCTGTATAGCAAATGACTGTAACTCTAGGTATCTTTGTCAACCTTAAGAAATATGGCAGGGGGTGGATGTGGCTCAAATGGGTGAGCATCCACCTCCTTTATGGAGGGACCTGGGTTTGTTCCCTGGGACCTCCCAGTAAAAGTTAAAAAAAAGAAAATTATATAAGTTGCACAGGTCACAAGGCCCTGTGCACGGGTGTGCTGCCAGGCCCTGTGAGTGGGTGTGCTTCTAGGCCCCACATGCAGGTGCACCATCAGGCCCTGCAAGTGGGTGAGTCCCCAGGCCCCACACATGGCTGTGCTCCAGGCCCAATGAGCAGGTGTGTCACTAGGCCCCATGAACAGGTATGCCACCAGGCCCTATGAGGCATGCAGCAAGATGATGATGTAACATGAGAGTGACACAAGGGAAAGCCAAGATGAGATGCACCAAAAAACCCTGCACTAAGGTGGCACAGGCAGTAGGATGCCTCTCTCCCACATCAGAGTTTCTGAGGATTGAATCCCAGTGAAGACAGGAGGAGAAGGATGAGAAGAAAGAGCAGGAAATGGACACAGAGAGATGACCAGAGAATGAAGATAAAAACAGCAAAAGTGGGGGAGGTAAAAATGAATAAAAGTAAATAAATAAATATATAATTTTTTTTAATTGCAGGCAGGAATTTTATTGGGAAGCTTTCCCAATGGAGGGGGTCTGAAGAGAGACTTCAGCCTATCCCCAGAGGGTGGTGGATATGGCCTTATAGAGTACATCAATAGGTGGGGAAACCGAGTACACCCTGGGGCCAAATGGCCAAGATCAGTGGGCTAGGAGGTCTTGGAATGAGGGAGGGGTTGGGGAAGAAGGGATGGCCTTTATCTGCTCCATTTTGTTTATTCTTTGGAAGGGATGAACCTCCCCTAGGCTATGGCTTGCTCAGTTGGTTAGGTGGGTTATGACTGGAGGGTGCCTTTGCTCAACCTGTGCCACAGGGGCACTGATTCACCATCCTATGACCTGTCAATCATTGCAAAGTAGTAATAATTTGATGATGCTCTTTCATAATTTGTTAATAAGTGTTTAACAACAATGCAATATATTTCTGGTAGGTTGATGTGTGGGAGCGCTGTATGATGTTATG
The DNA here is from genome assembly GCA_029593785.1 of Cabassous unicinctus. Lineage (NCBI taxonomy): Eukaryota > Metazoa > Chordata > Mammalia > Cingulata > Chlamyphoridae > Cabassous > Cabassous unicinctus. The sequence goes on from JAQZBX010003365.1 coordinate 28,672, forward strand.
CATGTTTGTTCAGAAGGTCACAATGTTTACTGAACAATTATTGTTATGTATGTACATGTATGAATGATATACTTCAAAATTGTTTATAAAAACAGAATGTAATGACACATAGAATATTACAACAAATGTAACTTATGGATGATAGTTAACAGTGATATTGTTATATTTTTGGACCAATGGCAAAAAGATATATAAATTCTAAGGTACAAGAATAGGGAGATATAAGCAGCTATGGTATTTTCCTTTTTGTAATAATGAAAATGTTATAAAATTGACTGAGGTGATGGCAGCACAACTCTGGAGAAAATAAGAGCCTCTGAGTGTACAGTTTTAATGGATTGTACAAAGAATGGGCTGTATAACACAAAGAATCCTGTGGTGGAAGATGGACTTTGGTTAACAGAACAAATATGAAAATCTTCTCTCATGTACTATAGCAAATACAGGGTGTTAATAATCAGGTGGTTTTGGAGAAAATACACTATATGTAAAATATGGGCTATCATTAGTAAAAATATTTTGACAGTATTCTTTCATAGTTTTTAACAATTTCAAAATAATTCAAGGTGTTGGTGGTGGGGTGATGATATGCATATTTGTAAATTCACATCTGCTATAACCTTATTGTTTATGCATATTCATGTATGAATGATATATTTCAATAAGTTTTTTAATAAAAAAGAAAGGATGTTGTATTTTATCAAAAGCCTATTCAGCATCAATAGAAATGACCATGTGATTTTTCTTCTTCAATTTATTAATGTGGTGTATTACACTGATTTATTTTCTTATATTGAACCACCCTTGCCTGCCTGGGATAAAACCTACTTGATCATGATGTGTAATTCTTTAATGTGCTGTTGGACTCTATGAGCGCATATTTTATTGAGGATTTTTGCTTCTATATTCATTAGGGAAATGGGTCTGTAATTTTCTTTCTCTTTTTTTCGTAATAACTTTATCTGGCTTTGGGATTACATAGAATGAGTTTGGTAAGTCTCCTTCCTGTTCAATTTTTTTGAATAGTTTGAGCAAAATTAGTATTAAATCATTGAACTCTTGGTAGAATTCACCTGTCAAACCATCTGGTTGGTGGCTTTTCTTTGTTGAGAGGTTTTTGAGGACTGTTTCAATCTCTTTAATTGTGATTCATTTGTTGAAGTCTCCTATCTGTTCTAAGGTCAGTGTAGGTAGATCATGTATTTCTAGAAATTTGTTCATTTTATCTATGTTGTACAGTTTTTTGGCATATATTTGTATATAGTATCCTAATGATCTATTTCATTTATGTGGTGTCAGTAGTAACATACCCCCTCTAAATTCTGATTTAATTTATTTGTATTTTCCTCTTTTCTTTGACAGTCTAGCTAAACTTTGCAAATTTTGTTGATCTTCTCAAAGAACCAGCTTTTGGTTTCATTGTTTTTCTCTATTGTTTTTTGTTGGTCCTTCTGCTTGTATTGGGATTAGCTTGCTATTCTTTTTCTACTTTCTCCAGGTGTTTAGTTATGACTTTGATTTTTTTATCTTTCTTTCTTATTATAAGAGGTGTTTAGCACTAAAATTTTCCAAACGGCATTGTCTTTGCTGCATCCTAAAGTTTTATATGTTGTATTCTCATTTTCATTCATCTTGATATACTTACTGATTTCTCTTTCAATTTCTTCTTTGGCCCACTGGTTGTTTTAGAGTGTGTTCTTTAATCCATATACATTTATATATTTTCCAGTCTTCTGCCTCTTATTGATTTCCAGTTTTATTCCATTATGGTCAGAAAAAGCACTTTGTATAATTCCAATCTTTTAAAATTCATTGAGACTTGTTTTGTGAGCCAACTTATGCTCAATCTTTGAAAATAATCCATGATCCCTGGAAAAGAAAATGTATCCTGGAGTTTGGGGTTGCATTGTTCTGTATATGTCTGTCAGGTCTAGTTCATTTATCATGTTGTTCAAGTTCTGTTTCCTTGTTGATCTTCTGCCTAGATGTTCTATTTATTGATGTCAGCAGTCTATTGAATTCTATAATTGTAGAGACATCTATTTCTCTCTTCAGTTTTGCCAGCATTTGCCTCATGTATTTTGGGACATCTTGTTAGGTGTATAGATATTTATGATTGTTATTTATTCTTGGTGGTTTGCTGCTTTTAATAATATATAATTCCTTCTTTGCCACTTATAACAGTTTTGCTTTTTAAGTCTATTTTGTCTTATATTAATATAGCTACATGTATAAATCAGCCAAAGGGGTGTTAATGCAAAGTACCAGAAATTTGTTGACTATTATAAAGTGTATTTATTTGGTATAGAAGCTTCTGAGAAGTCCTGTGTTTTCTGTGTTTGTTCTTGAGTGACTGTCCATTTATATAGCTCACCAAGGAGGTAGAGACTCAACCCTGAGTCCCAACCTACTGACATGGTTGATTCAAAACCCTAATCTTGATTTAGTCAAGTAAACATAAAACCTTTGAATTTAATAAGATCAAAGGTTATCACACCCAGAGGAACAGACCAGTTTGCAAACATAATCAATATCTTTTTTTTTTGAATTCATAAATAATATCAAACTGCTACATTTCTAGGCTCTCTTCCAAGCCTCTCTATTCCATCTTTTCCTTTCAGGCAACAGCACTCTCTTTAATACTTCTTGTAATGCCAGTGTCTTGGAGACAATCTCTCTAAATTTCTTTTTATATGTGAATACTGTAAACTCACCCCCATTTGTTGAGGGATAATTTTGCCAGACCTAGAATTCTTAACTGACAATTTTTCTCTTTCAGTTTTTAAATCTCTCATACACTACCTTCTCAGCTCCATGATTTCTGATGAGAAATCAGCACGTAATCTTATTGGGCTACCTTTGTATGTATTGTATCAGTTTTCTTTTGCCTCTTTCAGAAGTCTCTTCATATTTGGCATTTTACATTCTGATTATTATGTGTCTTGGATTAGGTCTATTGAGATTTATTCAGATTGGAGTACCTTGTGCTTCTTGGACATAGATATCTATGCCCTTCAAAAGAGTTTGGAAGTCTTCTACCATTATTTTCTCAAATATTCCTTATGCCCCTTTTATTTTCTCTTCTCTTCACCTTCTGGGACACCCATGATACAAATGTTTGAGCACCTCATATTATCATTCAGTTCCCTGAGTCCCTGCTTGATTTTTCCATTCTTTTCTCTATCTGTTCTTCTGTCGGCTCAATTTGGGAGCCCTGTCTTCTATCACGGTGATCCTTTATTCTGCTTCTTCAAATATGCTGTTGTATGTCTCCATTATATATTTTATTTTATTTATTGTACCTTTCATTCCATAAGACCTGTTATTTTTATTTTCATGCTTTCAAATTCTTCTTTGTATTCACCCAGTGTCTACTTATTATTCTTAATCTCCTTAGCCCTCTCATTGAATTTATTAAGGAGAATTGTTTGAACATCTGTGATTAGTTGTCTCAAATCCTGTATGTTGCCTGAAGGTTTAATTTGTTCCTTTGACAGGGCCATATTCTCCTGTTTCTTAGTATAGCTTGTAATTTTTTGCTGGCATCCTGGCATCTAATTTTCTTAATGTTTTCATTCTGGGCTCAGTTTCACTCTTTAGCCTAGGACCTCCTTGTTGATTGGCTTTGTGCTAAAGCTTCTCTTTGATATTTACTTAAACTTATTTTAGAAATTTATAATAGTTCAGGTTTAATCAATCAGATTTTTTCTGCTGTTATTCATCTGTTTCTTGCCATTTTTATCCTGCCAATGGTGTCATTGGTGCTGAGGGTGTGGGTGGTTATCTGAGCCATGCATGCTGAAACTGCCCACATTGCCCAACATACTAATGAATTTCAGCCTACATTTCTCACCTGCCAGGGATGGGATAAGAACTTACACCAGTGTTGGTATTCTAAGCTATGCAGGCTGAAACTGCCTGCAATTGCCCAGAGAGACTGATGAAGGTCCACCCAACTTCCTCCCATGCTAGGAACAGCAATGGAGCCAAAAGAAAGGTGTGGGCAGTAATCTATGCTATCTCAGCTGAAACTGACTGTAGTTGCTAGGAGAGACTGGTGAAGCTCCACCCAATTTTCTCCCCTCTCAGGGGTGGTGTTGGAGCCTAGCTTTGGTCAGTAATCCAATCTGGATGGAAAGAATCTGATCTCTACCAAAAAGTAAGTCACTATGACATTCAATCAGCCTGCCTCTTATTTCTGCCAAGGATGGAGATAAAATGAATGCTACCAGCTTCTTTCTAATTTGGGCAGGTTCAAACTTTAGTTCTACTTAGAATTTTACTCTAGCCAGCTGAATTTGTTAATCAATAGATGAAATCAGTGCCTGGCCATCTCTTCCTCCCCTGTTTTTGGGAAATGGGAGTTTCCAACTCCAGGGAGTGGCTCCTAAGGTGGCCACCAGTGGGGATGGGCACTGGGCTTCACAGGGTTGTATGTACTACACATAAATCTTCACCACAGATGGCCAGCCTCCTCCTTCAATTCTTCCAGTGATGGCAAACAGGGCTTTGCTTGTCTCCTGAGCCTCCCAGGGGGTTTAGATAGAGACTTTCTCATTACTAATTGCACTGTGGGATGAGCTGGTTCTTAGAGATCCCTACTCTCTGACTATCTTGCCTATTTCTCCTGAATGCCTCTTTTAAGGAATTAAGAAAATAAAATTATTTTAGATGATATAGAAGTGGGTGGCAGAATGGAGTAGAGTATCCCATCATCTCTCTAGAGGTCCCTGTCCTTGTGAGCTTCACTGCCCAAACCTGAGCACAGTCTGAAGGCCTGCTCAGGCCCTTCCCTACATCACACAGGGCCTACCTTTCTCTTTTATCTCCTACACACCTCTTCCAAAGCACCTAACAACCTATAACAGCGTAGTCTCACTTCAGGTTCACAGTGCTAATTCCTTCTTTGCCTAAATTGATCTTCTGCTGTAACTCTCAGTTCAGTACTCTTTCCCCATTCTTCCCCTCACTCTTTTTCTGATGTTCCCCTGTGCTGCCCTCCAGTGACCCAGCCCTGCTTCCTGTTCCCTTCTTGGTCCCTTTCCTAGCCCTTAACATCCTCTTGAGAAGTTCTTCCTCACTGTCTTATGTTTCTTGCTGGATTTTCATGCTGCTCCCTTTCTGCCACCACAAAGCTCATCCTTCATCTTGAACACTCCAATCCTTCCTTCTTAATCAAAAATCTATGGATACCCTTAGGCTAACATCACCTTGATTCCACAAACCTTACTTGAGGTTTTTGTGTCATGATCATCTGAGGTTTTTGGAATGAAAGCTTTCAAACATGGACATCTATTTTCTACCTTCTAAACTTCTAATCTTTTAAATTAGAATTTTTCTAAATTTATAAATTTTCTACCTTCTAATTTCTAATTTCTAGATTTGGAGTTCAGAAATAGACCTCATATCTATGGTCAACTGTTTTTTAAAAGCCTGCCAAGTACACTCAATTAGGGGAAGAACAGTCTCTTCAACAAATGGTTCTGAGAGAACTGGATATTCATAGGCAAGGCAAAGAAAAAGGACATCAGTCTCACACCATATTCAAAAATTAACTTAAAATACTTAAAAGACCTAAATATAAGAACCAGGACTATAAAATGACCAAAAGAAAACACAAGGAATCATCTTTAGAACATTGTGTAAGGCAATAGTTTATTAGAATTTACACCTAAAGCACAAGTAACAAAAGCAAAAATAGCTAAATGGGACCTTATGAAAATGAAAATCTTTTGTAGATCAAATGAACTTATCATGAAAGTAAAGAAGAAAACCTACTCAAAGGGAGAAAAACTTGGAAATTACATATCTAATAAGAATTTAATATCCAGAATACATAAAGAAACCCTACAATTCTGAAATAAAAAGACAAACAACCCATTTCAAAATGGGCAAAATACTTGAATAGACATTTCTCCAAAGAACATATATAAATGGCTAAAAAGCACATGAAAAGATCCTCAAACTCATTAGCTATTAAGGAAATGCAAGTCAGAACCACAAAGTGATACCATTTCACACCCACTAAAATGACAACCATCACATCCCTGAATGTCTGGGTCCATTTCCTGTCCCAGACTGTCAGGCCCAGATGGTCACCAGACAATGGAGTTAATTACTTTATTTACACATGAAGAAATGAAGCTCAGAGAGGAAGGGATGTATCAATGTTCACAGAGTGAGTCACAAATTTTATCTGGTTCCTCTTCTGAGACAGTTCAGATCCTAATCCAAGGTTAAAGGTAAAATAGGAAATCAAGTTTGCTTTCTCCATCCCACAAGAGTTTAAGCTATAATCTCTACACTGTAAAGGGCAAATGAGGAAAGAGTGGAAAGAGGGTAATAAAGTCTAAATACCCTGGCTCCTCCTAGGCCATGGCCAGGAGTCAGACCTAGGCAGACAACAAATCACTGATATCAGAGATATTTGAACCTGCAGGGACTAGTTGTTGGACAATGGGTAAGTTTACTTTTCTGGCTCTTGGACTCCCAATAAATGAATTTATCTCCAACCATTGTAAGAATCTTATGAAATGACATCTACAAGTGTATTCATAGCATAATTATTCATAACAGCCCCAAACTGAACCAGTCCAGATTTCAGATTATTTATGAATTTCAAAGAGATATTGATTATGTTAGTAAACTGGTCTGTTCCTCTGGGCATGATATCCTTTGCATTAAATTCAAAGGCTTTTTCATTTACTTTATTAAATAAAGATTACTGTTTTGACTCAACCATATCAGTAGGGCATGGCCCAGGATGGACTCCCTGCTTCATTGGTGGGTTATATAAATGGACACTCACTTAAGGAGAACACTGTAGAAGACATGGCAGAGGAGAGAACTTAGTTTTGATGTTGAAGCCCCAGGGAGAGCTGAGCCATTCACCTAATAGTTTGCAGCAGCAGAGGCCAGAGCCATGAGCAGCAGAGAAGGTCTGGAAGGAAATGATCCCTCCAGTCTACAGATAAGATCAAAAGAATCTAGAAAATGGAGATTTAAGAAGAAAGAGGAAGGCCAAATCCTTACAGATATCACTCACCATCTTGCTTAAACATGTGACAAATAACTTAGGGTGAGAAACTAACCTTGAGTTGGACTCTTTAGGGACTTATAACTGTAAGCACTTAACCCAAATAAATACTCAGTATAAAAGCCAACAGATTTCTGGTACTTTGCATCAGTGCCCCTTTGGTTAACTAATGCAGGGTGATAATTCATGCAATTGAAATTTGAAATGTAGTAAAAAGAATTAACTACTGCTGTATACAACATTCTTATACTGAAAAGTGAAAGGAGCCCTACCCAATAGAGTTCATAAAGTGTGATTTGATGGATATGAACTAATTAGAATAGGAAAATTTTTTCTATGGTGGAACACAGAATCCAAATACTGGTTGTCTTTGTAGGAACAGAGGTGAGATTTACTAGGTGAGGGTTGAAAAAGAGTAATTTATTAAATAAATTATAATGTTCTATAACATGATAGAGGTTCTGTAAAATAGATATATATGTTTGTTAAAACTCATCACTTAAGGTGCAGCTATTTCATTGTATATAAATGTTAAGTAAGATGACTATACTAAAAATATTGAACTCTAAAGATATTTATTCTGAATTATTTAGATAAAGGTTTACTGATGTCTGCAATTTTGCTTGATATGTTTGTGATAAAAATGTATTCAAATGTTAAGGGTAGAATCTCTAATTTGGGCTATGTGTCAACTGTAAAATTCCTCCAGCTTTCCATTATTTTTGAAATATTTCATGATTACATTTTGGAAAACCAAACTTTTCTGAGTACTTTTCTATATTCATGTTTTCTGGAAGTCCCTAAGCAAAGGGATGAAAGTTGAGGGTAACTGAATCTGTTGGGATCATGAGATAAATGGGGAAAGAAGTCTGTTAAAAGTATGACCAATACAGTATTGGAACAATCTCCAGCATTCCATATTCTTTTAGGGACTGCAAAGAAACACCCTGACCTCCATACTCACTCCTCTTCCCCCTCCCCAGCCTTCTGGACAGGGGGTAATGCAGACTTTACACATATCAGAGAGAGCCACAGAGCACAAGGAGCCTGAATATGACCATGAGAAGGGCACACTGTTCTGAGTGTGCCTGGTTAGGTTAATTGAGAGCACCACAGGAGAACACAGACTTTCTGCTGGTTACTCCCCCATGAAGAACTAATGTGGAATTACATATTCCTTCATCTGCTTTGGTGGAGAAGAAATGCACTAATTAAGGCTGAGTGTGCCTTACCCTATGTCCTTCTTTTGCAGATCCAGAACCTTTGATGATGGTTTTTATTAAGGCTCTGATACAAATCCATTCTCTTTTGGGATTGAAGAGATTGCATCATTTTCAAGATGTGTACCCCCCAAGGTTTTCTCTTTCTACTCTGGTGTTCTGCAAACAGATTACACTGTCTGGTGCACTCACAATCTCACTTCTATTTTTATCATCCAGTGGTCCACTGAGTCTGTGCCTGGGACCCAGATGAGTCATAGTAAGAGCAGCTCCCACCATAGGGTCAATATTGAAAACTAAAGGAAGTAGGGGGCAGGCAAGAGGGCATCGGTTTAGGAGGGCACTCACTGACTAGCTCACTGAAGATGGGCGATTGTGGGTGGGGTCCTGCCTGGGGGTCTGTGCTGCGGGTGCACCAAGTGAGAGGCTTGGGACATCTATCAGGAGGCAGATAGATCATGTGGAATGATTGGTAGAGATTCATGAGTTTTAAGCTGGCCTGTGGTGGTTAACACAGACGGCTGTGCCCCACCCCAGGGAAAAAGGCTGGTTTGAGATGCAACTCCCACTCAGCAGCCTGGTGGGAGGGTGCATTCTCCAAGAGTGGGAGGGTTTTGGCAGAGGGTCAAGAGGGGTTTCCTTTCTGTGGATTTGGCTGCCTGGAACCCCTTGCAGCTTGGGTGAACAAAATAGCTGGATTGAATCAACATTGGGCAGAGGGGAGGGGTGAATATGTTAAGGAAGTTGATTTACCTAGCTGCCCAGGGATATGCCCCAAACCCCACCAAACAGGTGAGAGGGAGCATCCTCTGAGAGAGGGAGGGTTCTGACAGAAGGTGGAGAGGGGTTTCCCTTCTTTATATTTGACTGCCTGGACCCCATCATAGCTTTGGGGAGCAGATAAGCCAGCTTGAAGCAGCACCAGGCTGAGGGGAAAGACGAATCTACTGAGGAAGCTTGATTTACCCAGGCA
>JAQZBX010003365.1:38000-65774 GCA_029593785.1 Cabassous unicinctus
AAAAAAAAAAAAAAAAAAAAAAGACAGTCACTTTAAAAATGAAAAATGAATTCTTTTTAATTCAGATTAATATCTAAAACCTGCCTCAAAACCTGAAGATAGAACACTGAAGGGAAATTGATTGATAAACACAAGCAGGCGGAGAGGTTCCACAAGGACTCTAGAAGGAACACTCTCCCTCCTTAGCTTTCTTTGACTGCTTGCTTGTGGGGGTGTTTGGTTTTTCTCTGTTTATTTGTTGTCTCTTGCTTTTCTTTCCTCTTTCCTCCCCCTTCTTTTTTCCTTTTTTTCTTCTTTTTAATTGGATGCTGCTAGCTAGTCTCCTCATTGATGTGCTTCTTCTTCAGTGATTTCCCATTCTCTGTCTATACTGATTTTGTATCCCAAGATATCTCTTCCCCTTCCTTTATTTTTCAGCCTTCTGCTTTCTGTTGTATTTCTTACACACCACATTTTTTTCATTATCCCACAACTTAATGGTATCAATTTCTATTCTATCTATTCTGTTTTCTTCTTTTTTTAATAATATTAACTTTTTACTTTCAGCCCTATCTTCACTCTTTCTCTCCCTCCTCATCATTCTAGCCTTCTAAATCATTATATATCTATTCTTCTATTTGGTGTCCCAGTCCATTTTAGGTACTCCACTTTTTTCCTATTACTCTACACTGCCTACATGAGTTAAATATTCATTTCACTAAGACGTATTTGACCACTCTTCTAACTTTTAACAATATTACTGTTATCCTTCTTCCTTTCTCACATCTTTCAATTCCTCTGGACCTAATCTTTTGCTTTCAAGGTAACATAGAAAGAAGCAAGGAAATAAAATAGGAAGAAAAAGTGTCAAAGAGAAAACTTAACACCCACACAGAACCACCAGCTAAATAAAATTCTAGAGCAGAGGGAGAAGCTAATCAACTGAATAAACCCATCAAGATAAAATGATGACTAGAGGGCAAAAAAAAAATTACAAACCACACTGAGAAACAGGAAGACATGGACCAGTCCAATGAACAAACTAAAAACCAGGAAGAGATACAGAACATCAACCAACTAATCAAAGCTTTCCAAACAAATATCATGGACCAATATAATGAAGTGAAGAAAGGGATTAAGGATATTAAGAAGACACTGGGAGAACACACTGAAGAAATTGTAAACATACACAAAAACATAACGGATATGATGGTGATCAATGGCACTATCTAAGAAATCAAAGAGATGCTGGATTCACATAACAGCAGATTTGAACAGGCAGAAGAAAGAATTAGTGATGTAGAAGACAATACATCTGAAATCAAACAGAAAGTAGAACAGATAGACAAAAACAGAGAAAAAATCCAGCAGGGACTCAGGGATTTAACTGACAACACAAAATGCACAAACATATGCATTCTGGGCTTCCCAGAAGGAGAAGAGAAGGGAAAGGGAACAAAAGGAGTGTTGAAGGAAATAATGGTTGAAAACATCCCAACCTTATTGAAAGAGATGGGTGCGCTGATCCAGGAAGCACAGCGCACCCAAAACAGTATAAATCCCAACAGGCCAACCCCAAGACATATACTTGTCAAAATATCCAATGGTTAAGACAAAGAGAAAATTCTCAAGGCAGCAAGAGAAAAGAGAACTATCACATAAATGGGAACCACAATAAGATTAAGTGCTGATTTCTCATCTGAAACCATGGAGGCAAGAAGACAGTGGTAGGACATAGCCAAAGTACTAAAAGAAAAAAACTTTCAGCCACGAATTCTCTATCCAGCAAAACTGGCATTCAGAAATGATGGAGAGTTCAAAATAGTTACAGTTAAATAGAAATTAAGAGAGTATGCCAATGAGAAACCTGCATTTCAAGAAATACTAAAGGAAGTTCTACATGTTGAAAGGAAAAAACAAGGGTAAGAGTTGTAGGAGGGTTTAGAAACAACTAAAAAGACAAAAACAAAAACAAAACAACATATGGCATACATTAACCCAAAGAAAATATGGCTGAAGTAAGAAATTCATTGTGAGTAATAACACTGAATGTTAATGGATTAAATTCACCACTCAAGAGACACAGATTGTCAGAATGGATAAGGAAATATGATCCATCTATATGCTGTCTACAAGAAACCCACATTTGACCAGGGATTCAAGGAGACAGAAAGTGAATGGCTGGAAAACAACTTTACAAGCTAACAATAGCCAAAAAAGGGCAGGAGTAGCTATCCTAATATGAGACAAAATAGACTTTAAATGCAAAACTATTGTAAGAGACAAAGAAGGACACTATATATTAGTAAAAGGGGTAATCTCTCAAGAAGAGAGAACAATCATAAACATTTATGCACCTAATAGGGGTGCCTCAAAATACATGAGGCAAATTCTGGAAAATGTAAGTGGAGAAATAAATGACTCTACAATTATAGCGGGGAACTTTAATACACCATTATCATCATTAGACATAACATCTAAACAGAGAATCAATAAAGAAACAAAGGCTCTGAGCAACACATTAGAGATCTGGACTTAATAGACATATACAGAACACACACAAAAATACAGCAGGACTTACATCCTTCTTGATCGCACATGGATCATACTCCAAGATAGATCACATGCTAAGCCACAGAAAAACTCTCAATGAATTCAGAAAGATTGAGACTATACAAAGTAATTTCTCTGACCACAATGGAATGAAATTGGAAATCACTAAAGGACAGAGAAACAGGTTAGGCACAAAGATATGGAAGTTAAATAACACACTCTTAGACAAACAGTGGGTCAAGGAGGAAATCTCAAAAGAAATCAGTAACTACCTTGAAACTAATGAAAATGACAACACAATATATCAAAATCTATGGGATGCAGCAAAAGCTGTCATGAGAGGGAACTTCATAGCCATAAATACATATATTAGAAAAGAAGAAAGAGCTAAAATTGAAGCCCTAACTGCACACTAGAGGAATTTGAAAAACAACAGCAAACTGAACCTAAAGGAAATAGAAAGAAGGAAATAACAAAGATTAGAGCAGAACTAATAAAATAGAGAATAAGAAAGCACTACAAAAAATAAAACCAAAAGCTAGTTCTTTGAGAAGATCAATAAAATTGACAAACACTTGGCCAGATTAACAAAGAAAAAGAGAGAGCAGATGCAAATACACAACATAAGGAATGAGCAAGGGGATATCACTAGTGACCCCACAGAAATAAAGAGTATCATGAGAGGATACTTTGAAAAATTATATGCCAACAAGAATGATAATTTGGAGGAAATAGGCAAGTTTCTAGAAACTCACAAAGAGCTTACATTGATGAAAGAAGAAATTGATGAACTCAACAGTCCAATTACAAGTAAAGAGATAGACTCACACATCAAAAACCTCCCAACTAAGACGAGTTCAGGACCAGATGGCTTCACAGCTGAATTCTACCAAACATTCTGGAAAGAGTTGACACCAATTCTGCTTAAGCTCTTCCAAGAAATAGAAGTAGAAGAAATATTGTCTAACTCATTCTACGATGCCAAGATTATGCTAATACCTAAATGAAAGATACCACAAGAACGGAATATTGCAGACCAATTTTCTCTAATGAACCTAGATGCTAAAATCCTCAACAAAACACTTGCTAATCACTTTCAACAACATATCAAAAGGACTATACACCATGACCAAGTGGGTTTCATCTTGGGTATGCATGGATGCTTCAATATAAGAAAATCAATGTAATACACCACATAAACAGATTGAAAGAAAAAAAATCTCATGATCATCTCTATAGATGCAGCAAAAGCATTCGGCAAAATACAGCACTCTTTCCTTGTAAAAACACTGAAAAATATAGGAATAGAAGGAAAGCTTCTGAATATGATAAAGGGTGTATATGAAAAACCCTAAGGTAACATCATCCTCAATGGTGAAATGGAAAAAGCCTTGCCTCTGAGATCAGAAACAAGACAAAGATGCCCATTATCACCACTCCTATTTAACATTGTCTTAGAACTACTTGCTCAAGCACTGAGCAACAATAGGTTATAAAAGGCATCCAGATTGGAAAAGAAGAAGTAAAAATCTCATTATTTGCAGACAACATGATCCTATATTAGAAAGTCCTGAGAAATCTACAACAAAGCTTCTAGAACTTAAAAAGTAGTTCAGTAATGTTGCAGGCTATTAGATTAATGCTCAAAAATCGGTAGCATTTCTGTACACCAATAACAAGCAATATGAGGAGGAAATTTAAAAAATACCATTTACAATAATAACTAAAAGAATCAAATACCTAGGAATATATTAACTAAAGATATAAATTATTTATATAAAGAAAACTACACAACACTGTTAAAGGAAATCAAAGAAGCCTTAAATAAATCAAAGACTATTCCCTGTTTATAGACAGGAAGACTAAACATCATCAAGATGTCTATCCTACCCAAACTAATATACATATTTAATGCAATCCCAACAAAAATCAACACTGTATTTTTTTTTAAGGAACTGGAAAAACTAACTACAAAATATATTTGGAAAGGTAAGAGGTCCTGAATTTCCAAGGACATATTGAAAAAGAAAAATTAAGCTGGAGGTATCACATTACCTGACTTTAAAACATACTACAAAGCTAGAGTGATCAAAACTGCATGGTATTGGCACATGGATAGACCTACTGACCAATGGAACCCAATTGAGAGTTCTGATATAGATACTTGCATATACAGAAATCTGATATTCAACAAGGCCACAAAGCCCACTCAGTTGGGAGAGAAGGGCCTCTTTAAAAAGTGGTGTTTGGAGAACTGGATATCCATATCCAAAAGAATGAGAGAAGAATGCCATCTCACAGTTTATACACAAATCAACTCAAGATGGATCAAAGATTTAAATATTAGAGCCCATACCATAAAGACATTGGAAGGTAATGTAGGGAAGCATCCACAGGATCTTGTGCTAGGAAACGGTTTCATGAACTTCACAGCCAAAGCACGAGCAGCAAGAGAAAAAGTAGATAAATGGGATCTCCTCAAAATTAAAATCTTCTGCATCTCAAAGGATTTTATTAAGAAAATAAAAGGGCAGTCTACCCTTTGGGAGAAAATATTTGGCAGCCTTATATCTGAAAGGAGCCTAATATCCTGCATATAAAAAGAAATCCTATACCTCAAAAATAAAAAGTGAAAAAACCCATTTAAAAAATGGGCAAGAGACCTGAAAAGACACTTCTCCAAGGAAGAAACACAAGTGGCTAAAAACACATGAAATGATGCTCGACATCACTTGCTATTTGGGAAATGCAAATCTAAACTACAATGAGATACCATCTTACACCCATTAGAATGGCAGCTATTCAAAAAACAGTAGACTATAAGTGTTGGAGAGAAGGTGAAGTAATAGGAACCCTCATTCACTGCTGGTGGGATTGTGGAATGGTCCAGCCACTGTGGAGGACAGTTTGGCAGTTCCTCAGAAAACTAACAGTAGATCTTCTGTATGATCCAGTGATTCGACTGCTGGGCATATACCCAGAAGAATTGAATGCAAAGACATGAACAGATATATGCACATCAATGTTCATAGCAGCATTGTTCACAATTGCCAAAAATGGAATCAGCCCCGGTGCCTATCAATAGATGAATGGCTAAACAAAATGTGGTACATACTTACAATGGAATATTACTCAGCTGTAAGAAGGCATAAAGTGCTAACACATGGAATAACATGGATGAATCTTGAAAACATTATGTTGAATGAAGCATGCCAGGCATTGAAGAATGAACAGTATATGATCTCACTGATTTGAATTGAGGACAGTAAACAGTCTCTGAGAACCATTGTATGGAATATAGGTTAACAAGGGAGAGAAAGAGAAGAGTAGGTTGTGAACCATCACCCATTTGGACATAATCTATGGTAAAGTGATAGGGTATAGTTGCATATTGAAGGATAGGACAGATAGGTAGTGATATTACTGGATTTGGTGGTGCAGGGTTAACAGGTGGTAGATTAGGAAGGGTAGGTTTACATACCCAAGGCATGTAACTAGGAATCTTGTCATTCCATGAGTCAAGAGAGGTGTGTGTCATATGACCCAAGGGGATGGGGCAGAAGGAACAGAAAAGATCAAACAGGGGGTATTTAGTGGTCATGGGAAATGTTTTTCATTATCTTACAATAATGGACACAGGACATGATAAATATCATGAAAAAATTATTAAACTGTACTGTTTAAATGGTAAACTATACTGTAAACCATTGACAATGTTTAGTAGCTAAGTTTCACTATCTGTATAACAGTTATAACAATGCTACCTTCCACACACATGCAAAAAAGTTTAATATGGTGTAAGGAAAGGGGAAGGAGGTTGAGTATATGTGTCTCTAGCATTCTGTGTGAGACTTTGGTGTGACCTAAAACTTCTTTGAAAATTGAATGAAAATTTGGGAGACACTGGAGAATGAGAGGGGAAAGGTGCCATGGTACAACTGGACACCCGATAATGCAGTAATAATAGGAAAATAAAAAATAAAAAAAAATTTTTCCCTTTTTTTGAATGTCCCAATCCGTTAATTATATTTTATTTTTAGTTTTTTTTTTCTCAGTTTCCATGTATTTTATCTCTTGCATTTAAGCTTATCATTATTATATCATTTTCCTCTAACTTATATTTGGTTATTATATGGGCTTCATCGTCAAGGAAGGTTTAGATCATAGAAGGGCTACAATGGGGGCTGCAGAGGATCATTGGTGGGGGGTGTCTGGGATGGCGGATTCATGGAGGAAGTTCATCTGGATATACATGAAAGATATATAAAATTGTTCAAATGATCAAGGGATGGTGCATGGTCATGGTGGGAAGACAATCACTCAATAAATGAGGGAATACTGAATTCCCAGCCTGGAGAGCTCTGCCACATTCTCCAAGGGAGCAGCAACAGTCCCCTGAGTGCAGGGGCTGTCTCTGGCAAGAGAAGATGATCCACTGATGGGTCCTTGTTATTGAGGACTAGCCTTATGAGTTTTTGCTGTTGTAATTGAAACTTAGCCTGCTGTTATGGGGTGCCTAAGGGTTGCCATCTGAGAGCCTCCTTGTTGCTCAAATGTGGCCTCTTTCTAAGCAAAACTCACCATATGAATGCATTACCTTCCCCCCAGTGTGGGACATGACTCTCAGGGATTAGCCTCCCTGGCAATGAGGGTTAATACCAAGTGCCAAATGGTGATACAACTGGAAAAAGACCTTGAATAAAAGGGGGAAAAGGTAAAGACAAATGAGTTCATGTAGCTAAGAGACTTCAAAATGAATTGGGAGGTCATCCCAGATGTAACGCTTACACACACCGCAGTGGGATCTCATGGGACACCAAAGTGGATATCTCCCCACACAGAGGGGCTCTGAGGGCTCTGGAGACACCCAGGTCCTATATAAGCGGGTATACCTCCACAGATTGATGCCTTATCAGCAGGCTCTACTTTGGAATCTGTGCTCCTGAGACTGACAGAGTTGGACTCAAATAAGTCCTCACTGCACATGGTCCATCAGTCCCTTCTATTCAAACCTATATGTGATGCTGGAGTTTTTAGGTGTACTTCCAGAAACTGGAGCCTCTGGCCTGCCCATGTGCCAGCTGTGCCTGGATTCTTGGTGGAGCAGCAACTCCTACTCTACAGCTCAATCGACTCATCCAATTCACTGGTGAGGAGATGATGATCAACAACGGCTATCCCAGGGAATAGAGAGTGCCTGCAGCTGCAGGCAGGATAATCCCATCCACTGTAGCCATGGTATATAAGCCCACTCTCACTTGGAGGTGGAGTGGACATCACCATCCCAGACTCCTCAGGATTGGGGGAAGAGCTATAGACTAGAGTGGACTTTATGGAATTCTGTTGTAGACATATTCTGATTGAAGCAATGGAAGAAATTGTAACAGTGAGGTGGAGCCAGTGGCCACTAGATGCTTTCAGGGCAGGGAAGGGAAAAGCAGTTGTAATACAGGGGCTTTTTCAGGACTTGGGAATTAGCCTGAGTGACATTACAATGACAGATATAGGCCATTTTACATCAGCATATACCATGCAGGACTGTGTGGGAGAGAGTGTAGTCTACAATGTGAACTATGGTCCATGCTTAGTGGCAAAGCCCCAGGATGTGTATATACATTGCAGGTGATGTGCCACACTAATGAAAGATGTTTATGTGGGATGTTATGGGAGGTGTAGGAGGTGGGGATCATGTTAATCCCCATAATTTTTGGGTAACATTTATGTAATCTAAGCATCTTTAAATATATATATATAAAATAACATTTATGTAAGCAAATGTGTATATATGCATATATATTTATATATCATTTTACAAATATTGGTTTGTATTTTGAAAATTTTTATTTTTACCCACAATAAAAAAAAATCCAGGATGTAGGGACCAGCAGAAGGAGCAGGAGCAGGGGAATTTCCTCTCTGTGCTGACTCCTGTGTCTTCATCCAACTCTGGGTCCAGGCTTTTATCTCTGCACCCACTAGTCTGGCCAATCCCTGCCTGAGATTCAGGACACATTCCAATAGAACATCTGTGACTTTTCTGTAGTCCCCAAACTGTGTGACTCCCCAGCCTGATTCCTTGCCTGGATGTCCTTGCCTGACAAGGGTATGCCCCCTTCCATCTCAATGACATTCATCCCTGTCTAGTAAGGAGAAATCCATATTTGTAGGTGAATTTACCGTGCATCAGCATCACACTGCCATTTGGAAGCAGGGCAGATCTCCAATGCTGTGTTTGTAGTTCAGGGCACAGGTTTCAGACAGCATCTTTTAAGTCCACCAAAGGAGCTGCTTAAGCACAGAAGTTGTAGCCCCTCCTCCACTGCCTATATTTCACCCCTCTGAAGCCATGTCCCATATTCACACACTGTGGTTTGCATGGTGAGAGTAAACAAACCTCAGCAAAGCCTTTTTTTCTTTTTTTCATAAGTGTGACAAATATTTCATCCTGCTTGTCTTTAATAAAGTGAGGTATTCTTGGTTCAAGTTCTAGAAAAAGATAGGAATCCAGAAATATGAATCAGTATTCAGGGTTGCTTATGCTTTGTGTTTGGCTAGTGAAAAGGAAGCAAAGTGGCTGATAATTGCATTAGTCAACACTGAGTACTGCACACATGCCCGTGTCCAGGGTCAACAAGAGTTAAATTTGGTAAACCATCCACTGCTTTTTATTGGGATCCTGATAGACTGCCCTTTGGTTATAAGTGTAAAACAATAGTAAAAGAGGACTTAAAAGCTCAAGTCTTCAAGTTAGATGAACTTTGTCCTGGACTGTTGATGTCCACAGGGACTGGAAGAAGTAAACTGAATTCCCCTCTGAAGGAGTTTAGAACCACTCTAGACCTCACATCATCTCTAAAGTTTTGAAATATAATGTCAAATGCATAATAGAAAAATTTCCAGGTAAAAATGGAAACAAGGTAATATGAGTGAGAAGCAACAAATATCACACCTTGGGAACTCCAGATGTTGGCATATTAGATTGAGAATGCATTGTAACTATACTTATTATTTTCAAAGTTATAAAAGGTGAACTTAAAAATTTTGATAGTGTACTGGAAAGTTTACAAAGTGACACAGAGGAATATATAGCTATATATACACATTAAAACAAAAAAAATTAAAAACTCAATTGAATAATGAAGAAGTCAATAGGAAAAATAGATTACATATATGAGAAGAGAGAATGATGAACTAGAAGAATAAGCTTTGGAAAAATAAAAAATGAAACTGGAGAAACATAATGGAAAATATAGAAGAGAGTGTAAGAATGATAAAAATAATAGAGGATATAATAATAAGGTACAAGATATACTTAGATGGGAGTGCTAGGAGGAGACTAAACATAAAATAGGACAGAAGCTAAATTTGAAGAGATAATTTTTAAGAGTTGTCAAAAATTAATGGGACTGTTTCATAGATTCAAGAAGCCCAACAGAATCCAGAAGGAAAAATCAAAATAAATGCACAGCTAGGCATATAATTGTAAACTTGAAAGAAAATTTAAAAATTAAATAGAAAATAAGGTTACAACCAGTAAAAGGGTAATAAATGAAAAAAGCTGACTACCAACACCAACAATGGATGACAGAAGGCAATGGCATGAGGTATTTATATTGCTATCATAAAGTAACTTCCAAAGTAGAACTCTATACTGAAAAAGAAGTTCTTCAAGATGATGTGAAATAAACACTTTTCCAGACAAGTAAAAACTGAGAATGTTTGCTAGCAGCAACTAATTTCAAAAGTAATGTGAAAAGATATTCCTTGGCAGAAAGAAAATAATCCCAGAAGGAGGGTTCAAGATTCAGAATGGATTGAAGAAGAATAATTGTTAATTAAATTCAATGAATATTGAATGGGTAAAGTAATAATAATGATATCTGTAGGTTAGAACATCCACAGAGTATTAAAATACATGATTAAACATTTCATAAGATGGGTAAATGGATGTTGTGTTTTAAATTTTTATTATTTGTAAAGTTGATAAAAATGTCAGATTTGATAATGCAAACAAAATTGTTGCAGTTTCTCAGTTACTATCTAAAAGAGTATTAAAATAGTGCATCTCATCCAAATAAATAGAAGAGAAAAATTCAACAAAAATAATCAGTCCAAAAGAAAGCATTCAGGAGGGAAAATAAAAACAGAACAGAAAGCAAAAATAGCATATGAAAAGATGATAGATTTAAAGAATTATTTGTACTGGATTTTATGATTTATATTTAATATAATTATATTTGACATTTATAATTAATGAATATAAATGTTTCTCTGAATCCAACTTGTCATGTGGATTTAAAAGTAAATATACAGATTGTGGGAAGATGACAATGGACTAAGAGACAAAGCTGAATGCTCTCCACAAAAACAATGGAGAAGGAGCCAAAAGCTGTCCAAGAAACCTGCTTGGGGTATCAGCAGATAAGGACAGTGCTACACAACTCCAACTCCAAGGAGTGTGAAGGACAGAGAGATGAAGAAGCTGAAACAACAAGCATGAGTTACCATGTCCATGTGGTGGCTGGGAATGGCTCCCCTCCACCACCACCAAGATATTAAGCTGGGGTAAAATCTCTGGTTCAGTGTAAACAACTGAGAGGGGAACAGACATCTTCCTCCCTGTAAGCTGTTTCAAGGGAAAAGGGAGCAGGTGTCAGTGTGCTTTCCTTCGTGAATTTGGCCAGCAGAGCCTGCTTTGAATCACTGATCCAGGGATGCAACACAGGAACACAGGAAAGCCAAGACTGAAACATCTCCATGTAAAGATGCACTGACTAGTGCCATCTGCTATCCGGTATGGAAACTGGATGGACAAAAACTTCATGACCTCCGTATCCATCCCCAGGGAGAAAATCTGTGCCCCACAAGGGAGTTCCTGGCCCAACTTTGAAAACTTAAGCTGGGCAATTTTAAAGACTGAGAATAAGTTGAATCAAATATCAAAGAAGATCTGTGAGGAAAATATGCAAGAGAGAGAAATTAGACATCAGAGTAAATACACCAACATAATCAGATGCCAAGTCATCAGCAAAAAGTTACAAGTCATATTAGGAAACAGGAAGAGATGGTCCAGCCTAAAGAACAAATATCCAGAAGAGATACAGGATTTAGTACAATTAATCAGTGATAATCAAACAACTCTCCTAAATCACTTCAAAGAATTTAAAGAAAATATGACTAAAGACATAAAATATATTAAGAAGACACTGGGAGAGCATAAAGTACAATTTAAAAGCCTGCAAAAAAAGTAACAGAACTTATGGGAATTAGAGACATGATGGATGAGATTAAAAATACATTAGAGGCATATAAGAGCCGATTTGAATTGCTTGAAGACAGAATTAGTGATTTCAAAGATAGAACATCTGAACTGGAAAAGACAGGAGAACAGAAAGAGAAGAGAATGGAAAAAATGAAATGGACTCTAAGGGAATGGAATGACAATGCAAAACACACAAACATTCACATTATAGGTGTCCCAGAAGGAAAAGATAATGGAAAAGGGGCAGAAAGAATATTTGAGGAAATGTCTGAAAACTTCCCAACCCTTATGAAGGATGTAAATATCAATATCCAAGAAGGACAACACACCACAAATAAAATAAATCAAATAGACCTACCCCAAGACACCTACTCTTCAGACTGACAAATATCAGGGATAAAGAGAGGATTCTGAAAGCAGCAAGAGAATATGAAAGCATCACATAAAAGGGAAACTTAATAAGATTAAGTGCTGATCTCACATCAGAAACCTTAGAGGAGAGAAGAAAGGAGTATGATGTATTTAAGGTACTAAAAGGGAAAAACTGTTAGCCAAGTATTCTGTATCCAGCAAAGCTGTCCTTCAAAAATGAGGGAGAGTTCAAAGCCTTCACAGACAAAAAACGCTGAAAGAATATGTTACCAAAAGACAAATTTGCAAGAGATACTGAAGGTGGTAATGCAGCCTGAAAGGAAAAACAAGGGCAAGAGATTTGGAGAAGAGTTTAGAAATGAAGATTATTAGGAAGTTTAAACTAAAGGATAAAAAGACAGAAAATAGAACAATATGACAACAGAGAGCTTAAGTTCAAAATGGATGAAGAAATTTGAAGTTTTCAAATGGCCCTTCACATTTATCCAATGAATCCTGAAATATGGAAAGAAGACCTTTTTTGGGCAAGAACACTGCAGGAACAGCAGTAGAGGTGCAGAGGATTAAAAAGTGAATCATCAGCAGAAGTAACAGATTTCCCACCAAAGTCAATTCCTGAGTATAACTTTAAAAGTGAAAGATTATTGCTGTTTGTGCAGCTATTGCTGAGAAACAGGAGACAGCTTCAACAAATAAAACAATGGTTGTTTTTTCTGCTTTTAGGACTGGAGAGGTTGTAATTGAGAAGGAAGATAGTGCTCCAATACCAGATGGCTCTGTTTTTATTAAAACCCGATGAAGGAAAATGAATAGCATGAATTATTTGAATCTGTCTTTTTTGATTATCACTTAAAGTTTTAGATATAGGGACATTTATTCTGGAGAAACAGGGAAAAACTCCTGTTTGTAAGATAAGTTTTTTGGAATAAGCATATAAACCTAAATGGTAGCATTATTGTGTAGTGTTTGAACTATTGTTTGATGTTATAGTTTATACTTAAGATTAGAATTCTGAACAAAATGTTTTTGATGTATAAATTTAATTTAATCCAAATATATATGTGGATATATTTTAAAGACACAGCTTGAAAAGCAAATAAACTAGAGAGATTGAAACAGAAAAGCAGCTATGTATGGCAGGGGAGGCCTAAAGTGATTGAGAGGTGGTCAGGTTTTTGTTTATTTTAATTATTGAAATAATGAATATGTTCTAATAATGATTGAAGTGATGAATATACAACTATGCTATTATACCAAATGCCATTGATTCTACAATTTGAATGGATTGTATTCTTTATTAATATGTATTAATAAAGCTGATTTCTTTAAAAATTAAATTTAAAAAAAAAACAAATATATCTATTGGATATAAAAAACTCATCTAGGACATATAGCAAAGTGTAAAAGGTGGGAAACAATATACCATATAAAGCTTTAAAATTAGCTTTAAATTTTATTTCACTTTGACAATTTCAAATAAAAGAAATACAAAGGAAAATACTAGAAATTGTGTGCCCTCTCATAATGATAAAAAAATTTGAATTCCCAGGAAAATATAGCATTTTTTAAAAGGAATTTTGAGTTAACAAACAATTATGCATAACATACTTGGTTCCCATACATCACTCTACCACCAACATCTTACATTGTTGTGACACATTTGTTACAAATAATGAAAGAACATCCTCATAATATTACTGCTGATATTCATAGTCCATAGCTTATATTTGGTGTATTTTCTCCACAAACCATCCTATTATTTACACCATGTTTTAGAATAGTATATTTGTTAGAGTTCATGAGAGATCATTCTCATATTTGTACTGTTAACCACAGTTCATCATTCACCATCATTCACTGTGTTATATGGTCCCCTGCATTGTATAATCCATCTAAAATGTACACTC
Organism: Cabassous unicinctus; assembly: GCA_029593785.1. Lineage (NCBI taxonomy): Eukaryota > Metazoa > Chordata > Mammalia > Cingulata > Chlamyphoridae > Cabassous > Cabassous unicinctus. Next base: position 52,074 of record JAQZBX010003365.1, read on the forward strand.
ATTGGCCTTCAGTTTCATCACAGAGTTGTGCTGTCATCAGCTCTGAAAACAGCATTTTTTAATGTGTACACAAAGATTAGCATTGCTTTTGAAAAGTGACAGAAGTATGATGTCACAGATATGGGGACTATTTTTTTTTTTTACATCTCTCAGCAATTGATAGAATAAGCAGAGAAAATATTATGAAAATATTGAATATTTGATCACTGTGAATAATAAATTTATATTAATGCACAATATAGAGAACAGCAAAGTACACCCTTCCCCGTTCACTTAAGCAAGAGAGCCAACGGGGACTACAGTCCTTCTGTCATAGGCGGTGCTGAGCTGGAAAGAAAGTTGGAGGCAAAGAGAAGGGGGCAGACTTGGACTTGTACTGATGATGGGGCATAGGATATGCTGATGGCATAGATGTGGGGAGGAGGGAAAGTGAGAAGTCAAGAAAGGCAGCCAAGCTGTTACCAGAACCTCTGGCAGGTGGAGTTCCTGAACTTGGAGCCAGAGGGGGAGCAGGTTCCTGGGAGCAGCCCAGAGTAAATGTTGGTATGCTTGACATCCACAAGGAAGTGTCATAAATCAGCTGTGTGTCTGTCAGGACTGTGCATAAGGGAATGGGATAGAAAAATAAAAGCAGTGCATATGTCAGTTTAGATGGTGTTTAAAGCCAAGGTGCTTCAATTAGGGAACATAGTGCTGAAGAAGGAAAGGAGTCCAAAAACTGAACTCTGAGGAAACGCTTATGTGGAGAGGTTTTGGAAAAACAGGGAAGCCAACACAGAGACAGAGGGGAAAGGGCAGTGGTATCAGATAATTAACAAACAAAAAACAGGAGAATGTAGTGAATGAGAAACTGATTTCAAGGAGATGAGAATGACTGTGTCAAATGTAGATGATGGAGTAAGTTAAAGAAGAAAATTGGGGGATAATGGAAATGTTCTAAAATTGGCTCATGGTGATGGTTGCATAACTTTGCATTTACCAAAAAAATGTATATTTAATTTTATGAATTTTATGTCACGTCAATTGTAGCAGTGTGATGTTGTTTATGAAAACCAAAAAAGTAGATATTGAATTATGTTTGTAAATTCATCTGTTCCTCTGGGCACATTAGATTATATTGGACTCAGAGGTTTCACTTTTACTTGATTAAATAATGGTTCAGGCTTTGATTGGGCCATGTCAGTTGGATGTAGAGTCCCCACCCCCTTGGTGGTGGGGACTCACTGAGAAACCACACCACAGAGAAGAAAAGTTAGAGTTTTGGTCCTGGAGCCTGGGATGTAAATACACAGAGAAGCATATACATGAGGAAAGAGAAATTTCCATTAGACATGGCAGAGGCCCTGGGAAGAGAAATGATCCATTCACCTGATAGTCTACAGCTGACCTTGGGGAGAGAACAGAGCAGCTGAGCCCAGAGAGGAATGAGCCCTGGGAGAGAGATGAGACTTTTCCCAGACCAGTCTACAGCTGATGTTGCAAGAAGCTGGGACCACAGGGCCTTAAGAGGAAGAGGAAGCCTGAACACTTGCAGACATCAGCAGACATCTTGCTCCAACACATGGCAACACACTTTGGTGAGGGAAGTAACTTACACTTTATGGCCTGGTAACTGTAAGCTTCTACCCCTAATAAATAATCTTTATAACAGTCAACAGATTTCTGGTACTTTACATCCACACCCCTTTGGCTGAGTAATAAATTGATAATACCTCAATAGTTGTTTAAACATATTCACATACACCTGCCATAAGATGAAGCTTTTCTACTGCCATGTATTCACCCAGGGGAAATGAAAACATGTCTTTATAAAAAGGTCTTGTACATGGATATTCATATCTGTAGTCATAATGCTCCAAAATTGAAGCAACAGAAAAATCCACCAAGAGGACAATGATAAACATGTTTTAGCATAGTTATTCAATGACAAATAACTGAATGATAAAAACCAGGAGTAATGCTAATCCACACAGCACCATTAACAAATTTCAAAATATTATTCTGAGCTAATGACACAAGCACCAATATTCTGATTTATTTCAATTTTAGGAATTACAAGAAGTGGCAAAAATGATGTGTGGTGATAGAAATCAGAACAGGGGCTGTAACATATAAAGGGGTTTGGGCATTGATTGAAGGTACAAGAGATATTTTCTGGATTAATGGAAATTAATGATTCATATCTTAATAAGTTTTTGGATACTGTGGTGTATAGGGGAGTGAAAAGTTTTAAAATTTGACAGTCATTCAGTTAAGAGTGGCACATTTCTCTGCATTTTAATTTTACATCACTTTAAAATATTAAAAAAGAGAAAAAAGAATGATCATTAGAATGTAATGGAGACAAGGAAGTTTTATTTTTCCAAGTCCCCCCTCCTCCACCTTCACCCAGACCCTCTCACTGATGACCTGTCCAAGCTGCCAGTTGGGTGGTGGGTGGTGGAGGACTCCATGATTTTCTAATTTCCAACCTAAGTTATGGAGTGCTGGAATTTAACTCTAATATGACACTTACACTTTTATTTACCTGCTGGGAAACAGAACAGCCCCGGATCCCATTGGTCAGCAATGTCCCTTCCTTTTTGTTAGGACTCAGGCTTCCTCCTAGTAACAGGCTATTTGCAGTTCCCATTGGCTGGAGCTAAACCTACTTAATTATAATGATAATATCCCTTATTAGTTTGAAGGTTTATATATTGCCAGGCATTTAGTTCAGTTTAGTTTATGTAAGGAGTAATCACTTACATTTTTTAACTTTTCATTTTTAAATAATTTTAAACTTAGTGAGAATTAATGAAGAACTTAGTGAATAGAATGGTACAAGCAAAAACCCATTTATTTTTCACTCATATAATGGTTAAAAAGTTAACAATTTAGTCTTTGCTCTCTATCTCCCAACCTTTCTCTTTTTTTCCTGAAATTTTTCTTCTGAACTTTCTAAGTTGTCAAAATGTTGCCTCATCACCCCCAAATATGTTAGAATTTGTCATTCAAATCAAGAAGACTCTCCTACATTAAAAGAAATTACCCGTTAATTATTTTTTAAATTAACATGATATATTACTACTATCCATTAAAGTTTCACCTCCTTTCAGGGTTCACTAATTCTTCAGTTATATCCATTACAACTAAAGTCCACAGTCCACAATTGAACATTGCATTTAGTTGTGCTGTCCTTTAAAATCATTCAATTGGGCACAGTGTATGACTTTCCGTGATTTTCAGAAACTTAATGTTTATGAAAGATATGGTTCAATATGGGTTTCTTTAATGCAGAGATTCTTAATAACGAGTCCACAATTTTGAATTGGAATGCAAAAACACTTTATTTTTGTGAGGTTGTGTTGATTTGGGTGTGATAGATTTATTAAATAATATACATTATAGTGTGGGCTTAGTAAGGGGCTGTGGTTTTTACGTAACTGGCAAAGGGGTCCATGGAACAAAAAAGGTTAAGAACCTCTGCTCTAATGTTTCCATGTGATTGGACATAGGTATTTATCTTGGATAGGAATAACACTGAAGGGATGCTGTGTTCTTCCCTACATATTATATTGGGGAGTGGGGGAGGGTATGGTGTCCATTTGTCCTATTGCTGGTGATAGTAACATGATCCTTTGGATGAAGTGTAGTCTGCCAGGCTTCTTCATAGAGTTATCTTTTCATTGCTGTAAGGAGTATTTTGCAGAGACATATTTGAGACTATGTGAATATCCTGGAACTTCTCAAATTTTACCCTGTATTTTTAGCATGCATTGGTAATTCATGACTGAGAAAATTATTACCGTAATGTCTGCAAAATATGATTTTCAAACTCAATCATGCCTCTCCATTAGCTGGTGGGCATTCTATGTAAGAAAGAACTTTCTCTTCTCCCTCATTTACTATTTATATGTATCAGTGTGACCACAAAGATTCCTATTTTATTCCTATCTTTAGTTATTTTCATGCTCATACGACCGTGACTTGGTTGCTTGGAGCCACTTAAAGTTGTTCCTGTGTCTTTCTGTTATCTCACCATCTTTGAGCACTTCCTTAATTTATGGTGCAATGAGTTCCAAAATTTTTTTTATTTTCACAGACTTGATTCAGCACTTTCTTAAACTCTGTTTCTTTCTGAGGAATAACTACAATAATAGTATAATAAAATGGTTTATTTTTTAAATTCCTGGTACGTATTTTATTTGAAAGGATTTCTGTCAAAAGAACAAAGAGCTAAAGGGACTTTAAATTTTCATATAATAAATTCCTCTGTCTTGCATGACTATTATTGCAATAATAACTCTGTCCTTTAAGTTACTTGTGTGTCTCAGTATAAATAGCCAGCCAGTTAATGTATCTTTAAAATTTCTTTTGGGACAAGAAGCCTCCATTTCATCTTAACTTAATACCTCTAATAATAAGTCCTCATTTCTTTAAATTCTTTTCTCTGAGCAGATGTTTTCTTCATAAGGATTTTAGCACATGGAAAGGAAGTTAAAGTGGACTGATTATGGTATTATAACTGATTTGATAATTGTATTTGAAAAGGCCAAAGACCTCAAAATTATTTTTTTTTCAAATGTATTTTCTCAAGGAGCACTTCTACGAAAGGGACAGCTAGGCAAGCCAGTTTCAACGGTTTTTAATTGAATTGATTAATCAAGAACAACATAATGTTAAACACCTCTATAAATACATTTGACTCTGAGTTTTATGGGGTTTTATAATGCATGAGGGATTCTTATCCATGAGATGTCTCCTCCTAAGGATTCATCCACACATGTAGATATGCACAGTGAAAATACCCAGAAGAGTTAAACAGAACCACTTGATATTTCTTGTTAGGTATGTATGGATATATGTATGAATGAATGTATACATTTAGAGACAATTCTGTGACAATTCCATTTGTAGTGTATACAAAATAATACTAGCAAACTAACTTTTTTAAATTGGGGAAAAGACCTAAATGTCTCTCACATGGCACTGAGTGCCCTGGTCTCCAGGCCACACCTCCACCTCAGGCAGCTGATTCAACAAGGCTGGTTTAGGCCAGTACGGCAGTGGAATCAAATTCACTGGAGGCTTATTTACTCATTCAGACAATCACACTAACATAGATGTATATCTATATCTTTTGAGTTCATATACAAATAGCATACATTTTATATATTTCATATATATATTATTTTTAAAGGTAGAACGCATGGATCATTTATCATTCTCTAATCATTGTCAATTCCTAAGATACATTGGCACATTTTTAATTTTATAGCCTTTTGAAAGTTTATTTCCCCATACTCTTCCTTGTCTTATTTATATTCCTCACCCCACCCATTCAACCATGAAACAATGGAAAATGCACTTTCATTTCATGGAATCTGAGCCTCTTCTCCAGTTACCTTCCCATCACCTGAATATGTCACCTTCACTGGGTCCCCTAGGAGTGACCTGCAGGTCTCTGCACCCTCTGTTTTGTCCTGGTTCCTCCAAGACCCTCAAATGCCAGGATCCCATTTCACAGCTCTGATCACCTTCTCCTTGGGCCCCAAGTCCCAAGGTGTAAGAGCTACCTGGTAACTGCAAGTAGGTGCATTGGTGATAAGGGTGATAGCAGTAATGGCAAACCATTTTAAAATGCTTTTCATTATTGGCAGATATTTTGTCTACAAGGATTTCTGAGGAGGGGAAAGCCAGTTATGGAGGTTTGGTATATATTTTAATGAAATAATCAACTGGTATTATTTTATTAATGGATATAGGAAACCCATGGAGGAATTTCTATAACAGAGACAGCCAAGTAAGAATCCATGAATTGTTTTCATTTACCAATAGAACTGCTCTTCTTTAAAACTTCCAAAGTAATAAAAAGGATACTAAAAGAACAATAAAAGCCCTTACTCTGTTAATATTTTATACTTCATCAGCTCTTTTAATTAGAAAGATATCAGTGAGAATTCCACAATTAAACTGGTTTTGAAATATTTTTAAACAGATGAACCTGTATTATTAAGATATGAATTTACTATTGAAATAATCATGCCCAAAGACTTTACCATCAATTTCTTTCTCAGTATGGTTTCCATTTCACAGGATTCTGTGCAAGGATAGATATTTAAGTGGTATTTGAAATTCCTTTTAATGAAATAAATTTCTTGTGTTATCTTAAAAATGAAGATACTAACAATAATAACTACAATCCCTTTCAAGCCCTGCCTCTCAGCAATTATTTTGTTTTGAGGGACATTTGTGAAAGAGGAAGCTGACATCAGGATCTTATAATACTTATTCCATAGCCATGTTTTAATTAATAATGATAATAGAATATGAAGTAAGAAAACATCTTAGTTTAAAGCATAATCCCTGGTTTGACCAGGGAAGGAAAGTACAATTACATTTAGCAGAATTTCCGTGAAATTTTCAATTAGTGATGATAGTTTTCATGGTTTTATTTCCTTATAAATGATTCTCCTGAGTCTTTAATGAGGACTTTAATGTCTGAACATGTTAATATCCTTGCATGCCTTGGCAGGAGTTTGATGTGGAAGGCTTCTTTGGAAATAGGATCTCAATCTGGAGTATGAAGAGGTGAGAAGCGTCTTTGAATAGTCATAGCAAAAGAATGCCACTGATAAAATCCTGGGTGTGGTCAAGGAGGAACAGTAGGAAATTCTGATCTCAGCCACCTGGAAGCAGCAATAAACCTAAGGTCACTCAGGATTCTGGAGAAATCCCTGAAGTCCTCCCTCTGGCACTTACTATTGCCCCAAGTTTAAAAACAACAGCTTCCTGCCAAACTGGTAGGGCTATGTCAGACCAAACAAAGACTCATACAACTCTAGCTTGATGAGTAATGACATTTATTTAGGAGGCTTATGTGGGGTCCTCATCATTGGTAGTGGGAGGATGAGATGGTTCTGAGCCTAGTCCAGGCCTAGTCCTCATCATTGGCAGCAGGACAGATGTCACTTCCCAGGCTTGACATCTGCACCCACTACCAGAGGAGGGGGCTCTTTTATGGGGTGTGTCACCCTGCAGCAGGGGGAAAGGAGCTGATTTTCAAGGAATGAAGTGAATTGCTCATGAACCAAAAGGACAGGAAGCAGATCCTAAAGGAACAGATGTTTTTTGCAAGGCAGGAAGGGCTTGTTGATATTGGGGTGATTTTAAGGGTGATAAGGTAGATTGGGGAAGAAAGATGCCATGGAAGACTTCTAGAAAACCAAGTTAAAAGCCTAGTGCAAGACCTGATGATCAGTCACCAGTCACAGGGGTTTGCAGTTTTAACAATTTAGTGATGCTGCTACTATTTGGAGTGGGGGGAAGAACTGGAAGGGTTGGGGGAGAAAATGCAAAGTCATATATGCTGCAAATATCCAGAACTCACCCACCACTCACCTGGTGGTGATTAAACAGTCGAGGCTAGGGTGTGACATGGGCAGTGAGGTTCCTTGAAAACATGCACACCCACAATGATGTGCATGGGGTCACAGCTCAGAACAAAGTGACTGGCATATTTAGTGGCTCTGAGAATCACAATGGGACTTTGGGTGATGCTATCTTGCACCTGTGTCTGAAGAGACCAATTGCAGATCACAGTAATTAATCCAAGTCCAGTTAGGCCTATGCTTATTGAGTCCCAGCTTGTGGCAAATTGGTGTCATCACTAGGGAAAATTGGGGACTTGGCTGAGTATGTTACCAAGATGAACCTGCTGAAGAGAGAGAGGTTGTGTTCACTCTACTTGAAACTGTCTGTGCTCTGTGACTGCTGTGGACAGTAGAAGAGGCAGCAAGATTCACAATACTGGTTTATAACTCATGAGGTGAGAAACTGGCATCTTCCATTTCCTAGCTCTCAGATCATTATTTTTGGGATTACTGAGACACATGTAAGGAGTATGATCACCCTGAAACCACCATGCTGCAGTGGCCATTAGCACATGTCTGGTTGACAGGACCAGTTGAGCCCAGCCTTCCAGTCATCCTTCCCAAGGCAGCAGACATGTGAGTGAAACCATCAGGGCTTATGAAACCTGAGCAGATACCACTTGAATTCCATTAGGTGACCATGGTCAGGCCACATGGAAGAGGAGAATCATCTAAATGAGCCTTTATATCCCTACGATTATTCTTGGTAAGATGCGATATTGTACACAATATTATACATAATCCAAATTTGTAGAAAAACAAGTATATATGATAATGGTTGATTATTTTGTCAATTATGCTTGCTCCAACAATCTTCAGTAATAAATATAAATCTCATTAACACACAGGAAGATAAACTGTGGACCAAGTTCCTAATAGATCAGTGTGTATACATGCATACACACATTGTGTGTGTGTATGTGTTTGTTTATATATGAAATTTACTTAGAACATATACCAAGTTTCTTGAGAAAATATTTGCCAAGGATTATCATATAGAATTGGGAATGATATGTCATGTATCATTGGGACTGCAATTCTGACAGTATGTTCTTTTCGTTTTATGGTGCAAACCTCTTGTCCTCTAAAACACCAAGAGCAGAATTTAGGGAATATCCAGAGAGCAAAGGAGGTCCTGGAAAGTCCATCTTGCCCTTCCCTTTTATGGGTGGCTTCATGAGGCATAGCCCCAGAATCCCTATCCCCTTGATAAAATGGCTCTATTCCCTGCTTGACACCATGACAATTCACACCAATATCCTTGGACATTCTCAAAGATAAAACTCATGCCATGTCTCTTCCAGAGGTCTGAGCCTTCACAGTCATTCATCAACATACAGACTCAACCTCCACAAAGAACTATGCATCCCTGATTCTGACCCGACCTCAATCTGTCCCTGCCTCCTAAACTTTCTGCAGTGACTTCTTGACTCTTCTACCAGCAATTGCCAAGGGCTCCTGTCCTAAGAACTGTCATTTCTCTTTTCATTTTTAAAAGGATTTATTTTATTATTTTTAAAATAATTTTTAAAATTTCTTTTTAAATGATACTTATATTACATAAATGTTACACAAAAATTATAGGGATTCCCATATGCCCCACCTCCCAAACCACCCACAACCTCCCATATAAACATCCTTCATTAGTGTGGCACATCACCTGCAATGGATATACCCATCCTGGGGATTTGCCATTAAACATGGACTGTAGTTAACATTGTAGACCACACTCTCTCCCACACAGTTCTGCATGTTATGTGATGATATAAAATGGCCTATATCTGTCATTGGAATGTCACTCGTTGAAATGAGTCCCCAAAAAGCCCCTGTATTACAACTGCTTTTCCCTCTCCCTGCCCCCAGAGCATCCATTGGCCACTGGTTCCACATTAATGTTGCAATTTCTTCCACTGCTTGAATCATAATGTGTGTATAACAGAATACCGGTAAGTCTGCTCTAGTCCATAGCTCTTCCCACAATCCTGAGGATTCTGGGATGGTGATGTCCACAACACCTTCAATTGAGAGGGGGCTTATATCCCATGGATAAGATGGATGGGATTATCTTGCCTGCAGCTGCAGACTTTCTCCATTCTCTCCATTAATTTTATTTATCCCCTCCTTGTCTGCCATCACTGTCTGCTCTCTGTGTCCATTTGCTCTTGCTCTCTGTGTCTGCTCATCTTCTCTTTAGGAGGCACTGGGAACTGAACCTGAGACCTCCTATGTGGAAGAGAGGTGCTCAATCACCTGAGCCACCTCCACTCCCTGGATTGTTTTGTCTCTCATTGTCTTTCTTCTTTGTGTTTCTTTTGTTGCATCATCTTCATATGTCAGCTCACCACGCCTGCCTGCTGCATTGGCTTGCCTTATCCAGGAGACACTGGGAACCAAACCTAAGACTTCCCTTGTGGTAGGCAGAATCCTAATCACTTGAGCCACAGCCATTTCCCTCAGTTTTCCTAAGTATTGTCATTTTCCCTTTGAGTGGTAGAAAACTGTGCTTAGGGATTTCCAGTGCACACTGCAGAATCTCTGAGGCCACTCAAAGAACTTCAGTCATACTTTAGAGAATAATAGTTATCAAGTGTTGAGAAGACCAAGGGATAGAGGGAAAGAGGGAGAAAGCTTTTCAGGCCTGAGACCCAGGGCTGGTCTTCCTCTTTCAAACGAAGCCAGTCACATGAGAAAGCAAAGAAGGGGCTCATGCATTTAGAATTGGAGGGATGTGAGATGCTAACAAAGAAGATCTTCCTCAGATACTGAGCAACCGCTCCCAGTCCCTCCTTTTTTGAACGGGCTTCTGCAGCTAAACTCTGACATCAAACTCCTGGTAAGGCTGGAGGTGACATTTATATAACATACAGTGAGAATAGTGACAGTGGAGTGTAACATAGTTCTGGGGAGAGAAAATAGGATTATTTGAGCTGTACAGCACTACTCTCCCCACAATTGTCTTCAAGGATGATGCAATACTGACACCAGAACTTTGAGAGTCCTTTTGTGAACAAATCTTCTAAGTTGCCATGTTTTGTGATTTAAGTCGTCCCTCAGTGTTGCTGGACTCTCAGTGGATTTTGGTAATTGTGGCTAGGTACATTATTATAGAGAATTTCCTAAAATGCAAATTTGTTTATCTGTGAAAAAAGGTAGTTCCCAGATTCTATCCTTCTGTAGTCAAATCATCTGCTATCTTAGTCTTGTTTTCTCGTATTTTTTATTATTGGGCCATATTTTCTTCTTCAGGATATAATTTAAATAAAAGAACCAATATTTTACTTAACTAAAATAATATTATATATTATATTTTTAACATCTTTTTTTAGTTATTTCAAGATCTATGTGTAGGCAAATAAAGAGAACACTGTAATAACTAAATGTATATTTACAATTGTGCACATTTTAAATAAGAATCACATACATAAGTACATTTGTCTTATTATGAATTACTTCCAACTCCTTCAATGAAAGCATATTTGTTTCTGGCTTTGGAAGCAAAGAGCATTTTTCAGGGGTTGGAAGTGGTAATGAGCAAGGCAGGTCAGGGTGGAAGGAGGGTCATGTAGGAGAGAAAATAACATGTCTACTTCATCAAGGCTGGAGTCCATTTTTATAGGACAGCTCTTTAATACCAAGAGGATCTTGATGCTATTTGTGTTCCTCTAAGCTGTCTCTAATTTGCATGGGTTGATCATAATTGTTTGAGTGGTTCACTCAACTTTTGCTAATGATAATATTTTTATTACCAGATCTTTGATTACTTCATTTTGTCTCCATTACTGTTAGGAAATCTAAGAAAAGGTGATTATGCCTGAGTTAAATTTCTCTTAATCTACATATTCCCCTTTTATCAAATAATCTATATAGTACTTTATTTTTCTCCTCTGTTGGTTACTTTACAAATATCATCTCCAATGAGGACCCAGGTTTTATGAGACCTGAAGGAAGAATAGGCTTTCCCCAAGAAAGGAAATTAACACATCAAGTTAGAATGTTGGAATAGTATGGTTAAATTTTTTAAAAAGCAGCATATATAAATAACAGAGAGCTTGAGGGATTTATCTGGAGAGTGTCTTTAGTAGCAAAGTTTCTATCTTCCTTTTTTTTGTTTTTGTTTTAAATGTCAAAATAATATCTCTATATTCCTGCTCACTCCATGTTTATCACTACTTTTACCTTCAGGTCACCTTCATACATATTTCCTAGCTTCGGGAATCTATTCCTTTCTCTGCCCAAGTCCACTCAGGTTAGCTTCCTTCATAAATTTGTTTTAACAGTTGGGTCATTTGCTATGTTTTCTTGTTTTGACATTTTGCCACTTCTCTCTTAATTCTAATTGAGATGGAGGAAACATATTTTTCACCAAGTTAAAATATTTAATAATGTATATTTTTTATTTTTTCCCACAAGTTGTAGAGATTTTTCTTATTATTAGAGGATATTTTGCACATTTTATAAGCTATTTGTACACAAAATGACTCAAGTACTTCTTTCTAAACTACTATAAGCATTACTTCATCACATTTTCTTCACTGAAAGGATGAATTTTGTGATTCCTGATGGACGAAAGTCTTTTCTCTGAGACAGCAAGTAGGAAACAGAACATGAGGTCATGGGTGTTTAGAAAAGGGAAGATCACCATAGGAAACACCATGTGCATTTCCCCTAAACTGGCTTTTATGAATGGAAAGATGTTATATTTAAATATTTCTAGGAAAAACAGTGAATATTTCAACTCAGTTAAATACAGTTTCCTACAAGTTATTCCATTTATAAGTAACATCCCTTCAAAACCCAAGATTCTATGTCACCATGGTATCTTGTGTTTATTGGAATCCTACATTGTCCTGGTTCTTTCTTATAATACTCTTTCAGTGTTTCTGGTCATTCAGGGTTTCCTCATTTTATTTATCACTGGCTATTTTCATGGAAATTTCTCTAGAATAGGGAGTCTTTCCTCTCTGTTATGGCAAGGTATTGTCTGAGTACATTTCATGATCTTACTCTTTCAACTCTCAGAATAATGTTTGTTTGATTTTGTTTAGATGGGTTCCTTTTGTAGTTTTCTTCTCATTTCCTACATTAGTATAATTCAATTTTGGATACTAATGACAAAGTATACATTTCTAGAGAAATATTTCGTTCATTAGAACACTATATCAATTTGACATTCAACAAATAATCTTGTTTCATTAAACAAAATGGAAACTGGTCAATTAATATTATAAGCTATCACTAGTGGTGTTAAACACCATCCCATATATATATCAGTTGCCTTAAAATTCATTTTATGAATGAAAAAATAACTGGTAAGTCAGTGATGCTGTTGAATTTGGAAGATTGCTTCATTGGGGAAATTAAATTTTGACCAGATATTTTCAGCAATTTGCTTGTAGGCAATGTACTGTGTTCAGGAATGATGGAAGTGGCCTTCTAGAGTAGATGACTGTGCAGATACAGTACACTTTCTATAAAGCCAAGTTATTATAAGGAATTCCTCATTCTTTCTATCAAATCACAGTCTGCAAAAATCAGGAGTAAACTGAAATAAAGTAGCAATGTATCCAGCTTAATTTTTGTGTTTTCACTGAGCTAAATGTCCCATGTAGCTTCTTAACACTTTTTGGCATAAGGAATCTTGCTTATAGTTGTATTCAATTCCACTTAACCATAGTTTAAAGTGAATTTTTTCTCATGTGTCAATTTTCCCCCTGGTAATTATATCCACAAACAGAAAAATGCTTATATAACTTTCTAATATAGGTAGATCCGTGCAAGAAGACAAAGCTCTAGCCATGTTCTTCCTTTTTAGGACTTGGATGTGTGGATAATTATAGAAATTGTGCATTTGTTTCTTCACATGACAAGGAATGAAAAGTATGCAATTGCCGTCTTTAAATGTCTTATTTGAACAAGGAAATCAAGGACAGAGCTCTTTTTTTTATTTTTTTATTTCTTTTTTATTTATTTATTTATTTATTTTTATTGTTCATAAAAATCAAGATTTTTCACAGTACATACCAGTATCTGTAAAATGATATACAAATATATATGCATATATGTGTATTTTCTTACGTAAATGTTATTATATATATATATATATATTTTAAAGGTGCTTAGATTACCTAATTATTACTCAGAAATTACAAGGATTCCCATGTTCCCCGCCTCCCACACCTCCCACAACATCCCACACCAACATCCTTCATCAGTGTGGAACATCACCCATAATGGATATACACATCCTGGGGCTTTGCCACCAAGCATAGACCGCATTTCACATCATAGA